>JJOG01003638.1:0-16231 GCA_000715275.1 Gyrodactylus salaris
AAAACGTGCCCTCCCTCTCTAAGTATTTTCTAAATTTTCCTAACTTAGTACCCCCTAGTCTAATTAGCTCAGTAACTAGGGCTGGCACTAGTCTCAACTTTTCTAACTCAAATTATTTTTTCTTAGGCATGATTATGCGACCAAAAGATAATCTCAATTAAATATACTAATATCAGATGGTTTTGGATAACTAATAAAAGGTCTTTGTGAGGGATTTTTAAATTATACATCAACTCTTAAACCCCTGGAAGTTGATACAGATACCCAGTGGTGGGTAACTGTTGTTCGATTGAAATGAAATATCACTTTTTAACCATGTATCCATGGAAATTGTGTCCCCAGAGAGTCCATTGAAAGGAAAAAAGAACAGAAAGTCCATTTCTTAATGCCACGTGAGCTTTAAAATAATCATGCTCATCACCCTATCAGACCTGAAGAAATACTAGAATATTTGAATTCGTGAGAAACAATTTAACAACATAAAATATTGACTTGCAGAAAACGAGATGGCAACTTAACCCCACTCAAATTGAACAAGAGTGGCGCAGCTACAAAGCAACCCCAACTCGGACTTTTTGAATATGAATTATAACCAGGATGTTACATGTAATGTGTTTAAAATGTTCATAAATGTTTCAAATTCACAGTAAAGGAATTATCTAATGATATGTTGAAAAGTGAGTCCTATTGAATATAAAGACACTCACCTTGTGTCTGGCTTGAGCGTGGACCTTTGGTAGGTAATTTCCAAGTGTTAAGACTATGAGTATTTATTTCTATGGAGAGCTACGAATGAAGTCAAAAGTAATCATTCTTCATTATGTCAGCCAATCAAAACTCTCCTCTAATTTCATTGGACGTTCTTTTTTAATGAGTCACTCATTCTTGATGAGTGAAATGCGTAGTTAGCCAATTATCACTTGAGAATTAGTCTGCTCCCCATCTATAAAGAGAATAGAAGAGAATATTACAAAAATCCATTTTCAGGCAAATAAACAGAGACTCCTTCAACTCAGATGAGAAAATCAACGGTACAAGATTTATAAAATATGTACAGTATTCATATAAATCTTTTCTACTACTTATCAAAATGGAAAGTCGATTTTTACACTTACAAGGGGACTTCACCTGTATTTTTAACAGCCAAGTTTAATGACCCAAACTCTTAAAAAATAGAAAGATTTAAGATAATCATTTTTTTCAGTTGATAAATTGTCAAATCCAAAATACACGGAAATTGAACTCGATACGAAGCCGATTGAATGAAAGAAGGAAGAATCTTATCCATTTGGTAAAAAAATTTGAAGAATTAACAATTTTACAGGCATTGAGAATAAATTCCCAAAATTCACTACTCAGTAAATAGTAACTGTTAGCTTTGAAGTCTTGATAGTTTCTATCTATAATTTGATATTCACATTTTTCTAGCAGAGCGAGATATAAAAAAATGGATTCCTCATTTTCATGAAGAACGGAAGAAATTTAGTTATTTTCGAGAAAATGAGTTTTTTTCGTATCCACGTTACTTTTCATGAAACACATAAAATCGTTCCGTTCATTCAAGTTTTCCACAAAATTTAAATATACTGCTCTTGAGTAGTATGAATATATTTGTGGAAAATAACTTTTTTGATCAAACTGAAATAAAATTCGTCAGGTTTGTATGGAAATAAGACTATTTAGATAAAGAAAATATAGATAAATTTCATCACTGACAAGACATGTACGTTTCAATCTGGATCAGTGGCTAGTGCATTGGCTTGCCAATCTACCAGTCGCGAGTTCTAATCCTCACTATGGCATACCGAGGAATCCAAATAATGATGAAACGTACATGTCTGGTCAGTGATGAAATTCTCATTATCTGGATTTGCTTTATCTAAATAGTCTTATTTCCATACAAACCTGACAAAAATCACCTGTCCTGATCTACTACAAGTAGGTAAAACACTTTCTACTTGAAATAAAATCATGTTTGCTTTAAAGCTGATTAAGAGGTATCTCTAATTTACATTCGCAACACTACTCATAAGTAACCAGGCATTAAACTAGTGAATAATTAATCATTAATGCATGTTAAAAACTCTAGCGCGCTTGACTGGTTCATGTGCGTTTTAATGTAATATTTTGGACTGCTCTAGCCATAAGATGTAATTTATACATTAAAATTGATTTTATTATAAAATAGGAGATATTTTATTCAGTTACATCATTAGAATAACTAGAACTGATTTGACCTAATTCAGATCTAAGGGAGGGATCAATCTTCAATGAAACCTGATTGAGGCATTAAAATGATTTTACTTTAAAATTGGCATATCAATTAACAATTATACTTGTGCCTGCTTTTGAGTAATGAAATTTTTTCACAGTTCATATTGGCAGGAGCCAAATCAAAAAAAATTACGATATTTTAACCTATACTGAGACAATTTAAGCATTATCAGCAGTCAGTTAATTTTGATTGTGTGGATATTCGCTAGTAAATCAGTTTAGTGTTTAAATAGATTTTTGCCCTCTTTGTTCACGAGAAATCTTTTCTATTTCGAATTGAATGCTATTTTAATTTAAGCGAACCTTTTAAAATACAGGCATAAAAGGTTGTTTTCGAAAGTCTCATTTCTTACCTAGCAAATCGTTTTCATTGATTGACAATGTTATAATGCAAACCCAACTCTCGTTAGACTTTGAGAGATCATTTCCAAATACGGAAATATTTTGGACGACGAATTTTCGAACCGATGATTCAAAAAAAAAAAAACATTTTTTCAGGAGGAAAATGGCCCAATCATCATTCACGCATGGAAATTTACTTGCTACGAACGAAAAAAAGTCTCGACTAAACTAACCTAAAGAGGCACGGGATTTTTATAAAAGAATGAGCCTCCTAACATATTTTATCTGAAGAAAATCTCACCATGAAAAGAAAGTCCTATCAAATATAAAGACACTCACCTCATGTTTGGCTTGTGCGTGGACCTTTGGCAGGATATTTCCAAGTGTTACAATTATGAGTATTCATTTCTCTGGACAGCTACGTGCAGCAAGAGACTTGAGAATTACTCTGCTTCAATCTACAGAATAGAAATATAAAATTAGAACGAGACTGAGTCTCGCCAGACTCTTACACCGCCTCATATGTCATAGGCATTACGAGAGACTCGGCAAGAATGGAAATTGTTTACTGTTATTGCTTTATGTCTCAAGCCAAAAATCATGTTTTATAATAAACCCTCGAACGTTTTTTGATGAAACTCGGCTCCTTTTTTCTAAAAGTGCGAAAATAAGCCAATGACATTTGGAATTAAAATAAAGAGCTATTATTTGTAACAATTTGTCACAGAATTCTCTATTCGTTAATACACACTTCTCATACATTCTACTTCAATATATGAACTCCCCCTGCGTTTATCAATCCGATATATTTTTAGCTATCTCGCGCTTTTTTGTCCACAACCGATTTCCTCTCATGTGATATTATTTTCTCACATAAAAAGCAGAATAAAGTGGATCCATTTTGAAGTATGAAGAGAGACGTAAAGACCTATGGTTTGATATAACCAGAGTGAAAACAAGTTGACTCAATTAACTAGTTAATAATCCAACCTCCAATTAACTCCTAATTGTGATGTGAAATTGGTGAATTACATATTCGTTTATTCCGTTAGAAATTAGCTAAATTTAGACTAGATCGGAAAATGCAAAAAAACATGCAAATAATTGGTAGCCCATCGTTACTATATTTTGAATAGTAGAAAAAAATCTATTAAATTAAGGATGGCGTAGAGGATTGATATCTATGATTTCTAGGACAACCCAAAATGTTACATTTTTTACACAGAATATATTTTTCATTATAATATTTCATATTTCCTCATCTTTTAATTTTTTGGCACAACATACACTATTTCCTAGATGTCATTTGAATCCAGACAATTCTGGATATAGCTCTTCATATCGTTAACGAATTCCGTGTTCTTGAATATGCATGGATTTCTCAGCCTATGAGGTCAGATGTACATACTTTTCTTGAATCGTCAAAAATTCCTCATAAATATTTGTCTTCAACTTTTTCTATTATCTTGCCAGGAAGATTTTTGTTATAATATTTCAAAGTTACACGGGATATTCATTTTATATTTAAGAATAATACTAATTTGTTCTAAACAAATTCTTACGTTTTGTTTTCCTATTTTCTATGTAAAATAGCTAAGATACAAAGCATCGAATTTTGAAATTCTTCAACTTTTTCTTAAATTTACTCTATTAAAAGCTTTCAAATTAAAGTATAGTAGTGTATTAATAATACCGGAATTTTTCCAGCACCAAATCTTGTGATGAGAAATCGACTGAAATAAATTTTAAATATCAAAATAAAGATTCAACTGAGGACATGATATTTATGATTAAATGCTAATAAAATGGATTTTAGTCAACTTTGTGATATCGCATGAAATCCGGGATATAATTGAACCTCCTGGGTACATTCATGTCCATATATTGAACAAGAATGCATTTCTGGTGATTTCTTGAGTGATAAACGGTCATACAGACTCGATTCCTCGCACACTCCTGAACACACTGAATAAGATTGTATTCAGATAAATCAAGAATTATTGGGGGAAGAAAGTCATTCTTCATAAAAAGGACATCACGGCCCAGATTAGTTCCATTGGGTAAGACGGGATAAACTTCTATCTCAAAGTTCTCAAAGACATTCTTCTTGTATATCTTGTCATCTTCAATACAGATTATCCTGCCGTCTGATAACGTACCCCAGCCGTTATAAAATTCTAAGTTTTTGAATATTACAGGTTCATCAATATTAAATGACGGTTCACCAGATGACCAGTTTAAATTAGTAACATTTCTAATTGCTCTCTTCTCTATATCCCAAGCGATCATGATCTTATGAGTAAATGCAAAGTGTGCAGCAATGTAGACCTTTCTATTTCGTTCTAATTGGTTACATTCATCGATTCCACACAGCCTGGCGCCTACAATTGTAGGATTTTGTTTCCTGTTGTTTTGTAAATATTGGTGAAGTTGTCTTGGGAAACTTTTTGGTAACAATTTGATATCGCCGTGGTGTTAGCATAGAGGTGCTAGTTTATTCTTCTCTCTAGTCTTCCAGAAGTGCGGCCAATGTATTGCTCGTTATAACATTTTATTGTATTCTGTTCTGTCTTAGATGGATAGGTTGAAGAGTTTTTCTGTCTTGAATACAATTCGTAATTTCTCATTGGGGAAAGCTTCGTTGAATTTTTCGGAAATCTTTTTGCGAAAAATATTAATACTAGAGTTATTGTTTCCTCTGAAAAGTAAACACATTTTCACTGGTTTTTCGTCTTCTTCACTCGTATGGGGCTGATTTTCGAGCTGAACTTGTGATAGTACTTTATCCAAAAAATGACGGGGATAATTATTGTTATTCGGATTTTTGACTCCTTTTTTCATAAGAAAATGTAGCCAAAATAATTTTTTCACTAACGACAATCATTTCCCCACATTATATGTTCACATTATAAGTCTATAAAAATTTTAATTTTCCATTGAGTACCATTCATACTCATGTGAAATAACTTGGATACGTCAATAAACTTGATTATTGGATCTCTCCTCCCTTGTCAGGCTTGGCGCTTGTGATAATCTCCTTAAAAGGTATAAAGAATGTCCATTTCTTGACAAGATTATTACATGTGATGAAAAGTTGATCCTAAACGAGAATAATACTGATAAACAATTCTTGTAATTCCAATCAGAAGATCCAATGGCGACCCCTAAAACCCCTAGGTTTCAAAACAAGGTTATGATATGACAAAGATTTTTTGTAGGAAAAAGGCTATTTAGATTTCACTCTAAATACGACATTTCTTTCCGAACAACCTTATACATAAACATTTTAATAAGATTTTCTTTTTCTTCATTTCATAGTGAGTCAGAGGCAATTCTCTTGGTCCTTTTTGCTAATGAGGTTATCAGTCCTCTTTTCATGCTGAGTGGAGAAAAGGATCAAACGAACTTTTCGTGTAGAGTCCGCGAGTAATGGTTCCAACAGGTTCTTTCGTCACGTTTACATTAAAGAAGGGCATGGAATCATTGTTTTCGGATTCCATTGTAAAGGATACATTTGAATGAATATAATTGAATTTATTGAGGATAGCATAGTGGTCGACATCATAAGGAAAAAAGTGTCATCCACGCATCTGGTGTAGAAGTTGATACCATCGATTGTTTCTTTCAAGCTTGTCTGTTCGAGTTTGGTCATGGAAGAGACCTGGGGGTGATCTTATTGCGACTCTGTCTATTTGTCTGAAAATCGTATAGCTGAAGGAGAATTGTACGTTCTGGCAACAAATCAGGATTAGTTTTCTTACCCAGTAATGAATGCTTACAGATGTCATCTTTAATTGGTTTCAGGACTTCTATTAGCCACTTAGCAAGTAGAGCTTCGACTCATATCTAGTACTGGCCTCATGGGAATCGTATCTGTAACAGCATATGAGTTCATTTTATGGACTTTGGGCAGTCCATAGATTTTGAATGTTTGCACCTCTGACTTGCAATTTTCTGAGGGTATCCTCGTGGATTTTTTGTAATTGTTGGTAATGAATTCTTTCAGAGTTCCCTCGACCTTCTTAACACTCTTAAGAATCTCGTAATCCTTTGTTATAAACGAGGTTTTCTTGAACTTTAGCCTATCATTGAGAATTTTCATCATCGAATTCACATTTTTTCTTATCCTAGAGGACGATTTTTATCCGGACCCCTTTTCTGGTTTTTATAGTAGTTGTTGTTTTCAATTTTTCAGTGCACTCATATGTCTTCTTTTCAGAAAAGGTAAGTCAACCTTCAGTGCTTTACAGTCCGATCAGGTAGAGGCCATATTGAGCTGAAAACTTTGGCGTAGTTCGTTGTGATGAAAGTGTTGTTCATGTTCCTCGCAAGTAGAATGATTAACTTATGAGACTTATACATTGGGAAATATAAAATGTGACCTAATTTGTTATAAAATCCTAGAGAGCCAATATTAATTTCGTTTTTTAATTAAATCAAAGAAATCTTGCTAATTAGATTCATGTAACATCGGAGTAATAGTTGTCTTTTTAATATGGTCTTACTAATGTTAAGTATCTATCATATTCATAATTGGATTCAGAAATAAAAATGAAATTCACTCACTTTTCATGTTTTGATCAGGATTTGACAATCGAGCTTTTAATGAAGCTATTCTTGTGCTCAGTATTAGATCAATCATAGGAATTGTGTGTTTGCTTTGAGACGCCAAGATAAATTGAACATCAAGAGTATACATCCCTTACTGAGGAGGAAGTCATCGCACAGCCATGAAACAAGATTTGACAGAATAACGACTTCTCTATAAAACCCTCCGCTCTGTTCTGATTGGTCAAGTGTTTGTTCATCGTGCCTAGAAAATTATTTTAATTTATGATGATTAAAGTCTATCGTTGACACAAATAATTCTAATAAAAACTGTCTTGACACTCTATTTTTTACTATGAAAATTTCTTTCAATATTGTTCTAAATGAAAGTGGTGGTCAATACAATATTTCTCCCTGCTAATGAATTTTTTCATCTGATGCATATAAGAAATGAACATTTTTTAAGTTACCTAAAGAAAACATTTTTCAATTTAGCGTGACACTGGAATTTTAAAAGGCAGTTACAAAGTCTTGATCATACCTCAATAGTGCACGTAATCCAAAACTTCAATTTAGATTGCATTATATTCCTTCTTGTTTTATATAAAAAATGTTGCTTGGAGACTGTAATGTTTCGTCTGCTTAAATTAATTAGGAGTTTTATTAAACATTGCACGGACTAGTGAAATTATGACATATATGAATTAATTTTTTAATTTCTTGAAAAAGAAAATTAATTTTAGTTAAAATCCTTGAAAAAGAGGTATTGTGACGACCAGGATTGTAAATTAACCTTGCAGGGAATCTTGAAATGAGTTTATTTAGATTTGGGTATTTCAGACATCAGGAGGGCAACCATAAAGAAAACCTATTTTGAGCATATTAACTGAGAAATAATTTTTGTAAACAAAAATATTTTTTATAAAAAGATTCGAGTAAGTGAAAAAATTAATAATGCATCTCCAAAAAGTTAGGTAGAATGACTCATATAGTTTTATTAAAATTGCCTCTTGAAACAAGAAACTAACCCATATTGTCTATGTGAAGAATTCGCTGATTTAAAATAGCATCATCCAATGAAAAAAATTGAAAATGGCTCAATTTATCTTTTCCAGCAACAAATAGCAATCAGAATCTAATGAGAAAGTTACACGAATAAGATTCATTTGAAGATAAAATGAGATTTATCATTAAATTCTAATACAATGGATTTTAGTCAACTTTGTGATATCGTATGAAATCCGTGATATAATTGAACCTCCTGGGTACATTCATGTCCATATATTGAACGAGAATGCATTTCTGGTGATTTAGTGAGTGATAAACGGTCATACAGACTCGATTCCTCGCACACTCCTGAACACACTGAATAAGATTGTATTCAGATAAATCAAGAATTATTGGGGGAAGAAAGTCATTCTTCATAAAAAGGACATCACGGCCCAGCTTAGTTCCATCGGGTAAGACGGGATAAACATCTATTTCAAAGTTCTCAAAGAGATTCTTCTTATATATATTGTAATCTTCAATACAAAATACCTTGCCGTCTGTATAAGAACCCCAAACATCATTGAAAACAGAGTTTTTCTTGTATATTATAGCATCACCATAACCAAATGAAGGTTCACCAGATGACCAGCTTAGATTAGTGACATCTCTAATTGCTTTCTTCTCTATATCCCAAGCAGTCATGCTTTTTAGAGTAAATGCAAAGTGTGCAGCAATGTAAACAACCACATTTCCACTCAATTTGCTACATTCATCGATTCCACACAGCCTGGCACCGATATTGGCGCAATAACTCAATGATCCGAGTATGTCGGCAGTGATATTACTAGTGTTTGCACGTAACCCGTTAGTGAGGGTGAAATCACTTCGGCAAGCGGTCATAAATTTGACTATCATACTCAGGAGTTGAATGACTTTGAAAATTGTCATTCTTGGGCACTAGTTGGAGCAAATGAATCGGAAAAGTAATTTTCAAGACATCCTTTGTTTTACTGACCAATGAAAAAAGAGTCCCTTTGTAGTATTAGTGATACTATCACACAATGCCTCAAAATTACTAATAATACAGGTATATTCCCAGCCAGTAAGCTCATCATCAGTATGAGTTTGTGTGGCCAATGAGTGATTCGAGTTTTAACCAAGATTTTATCTAGACTTTTCTGGCCATCCTCAGGTCTCACGATGAATATTAAAATCCGAATAGTTTAGCAATTATGCGTCATCTATTTTCAAGCGACATCACTTTTCTTAAGACATGCCCTCCTCATTTTTGAATACACTCAACCAAGTATTATATGCGATTATGATTAGAATGTGGAAATTGTTTCACGTGTTCCTCACAAGTAGTTTATTCAACATATCCCTCCTAGGATTCCAATCATGCTATGAGACTTATACATTGAATTACAATTTATACAGAAAATAGGCGATAGGGTTACACGTGGGACCGAGAAAATATTTTTCTATACACTATAATTAAAGGTTTCAAATTCATGTTGGAAAAATACCTATTTTCAACTATCACACAAAATTCCTAATAATTCATCTATTCAGTATTAAGTATGAGTGGCCAATTAGAGTTTTGAGCCTCTGAATAAGTACGTAAATAAGTTTAGTATCAATCATATTCAGAAATAAAAATTAATTTCACTCACTTTGATCAGGATTTGACAACAACAGTTTTGACAATCGAATTTTTAGAAAGGTCGATGATGCTATTCTTGTGCTGAGTAACGGATGCAACATTGGAATTGTAACGCTTTGAGACGCCAAGATATATTGAACAACTTGAGATTAGTATCTGAGGGGATGGTGATTGCACTGCAATTTAGCAAGTTTTGATTGACTAACGATTAATCTTCTCTGTTCATCTATCCGCTCTGTAGTGATTGGT
Source organism: Gyrodactylus salaris (assembly GCA_000715275.1). NCBI lineage: Eukaryota > Metazoa > Platyhelminthes > Monogenea > Gyrodactylidea > Gyrodactylidae > Gyrodactylus > Gyrodactylus salaris. The sequence goes on from JJOG01003638.1 coordinate 10,067, forward strand.
CAATTATGTGTTTTTTCCAGGACCATGTACAATTCTGAAAATTTCTAATTATTAAAGTCAATCGTCTAAATAAATAATTCTAATAAAAAACTTGTTCCAAGTACCAAAAACTGTCTTGCTACTCGATTTCTTTAATATAGGATGAGATAAAATCTCTTTTAGGCAAGGATTACTAGAGCGATAAGATGTATTTTATAATTCTCAAGAAATATGTGTTTTCAGGAGCCGGAATATTTTAAATGTGGGATCCAACAATTAATATCCATTCTAATACAAAATATGAACATAAAAACACTAAAAGACCTATTTAAAGCAAATTTTCATGAAAATATGATAAAAATGACTTATACGAAATATGTGAATAAATATTTCTTCCTGAATACTTTGGATAATTCTACTTATTATGTTTTAAGAGCCCTAATGACTACCAAACATATAGTCCCATTAGTGTTCAAATAAGCTCACAGAGAATCTAATGAGGACGCTACGAAACTATGCAGGGTTTTCCATCTTTCTGACGTTATTATTCGAGATAATAGTATACTTGATCATGTCAGCAACATTGATAATCATTAGGCCAGAAAAAAAACATATTTTAGAATTTATAGTGTTGAACGAATAATTGAACCATACTACTATCAGTCACAAACAGGCTTTTTAAAGGAGAGGATTTCCACACAGAAATCTCAGGTACACTAGTACTTTCAATCTGATATAGAAAAACTACAAATAATCTGCTCAAGCTATCATGGTTTAGCAGATAGAAAAGCATATTCATCTTCATAAAAGCACATAGCACATTATTGAGAATATCGAGTCAAGTGAAGCATTTCATGTTGTCATTAACAGAAAACTATAGAGAGACATGGATTTTTGTTATAAATTACAACTGCAATCAAAATAAAGCAGTTCCCACTAATTCATTGAAGTCACGGTTGAGTCTAAAAAAATATGGAATACTATGATCACATATAAGAATAATACTTTTGTTCATTTCTAGCCCAGCTCTTGAGACCCAAGTCGTGGGTAATTTAATGTGATTGAAACAATGAACTGACGGTGGTACTCGTGAGTAGGATCCAGGGCGATTATCACAAAGATATGATTTAAATTGGACTCCCTTTGCATGTGATAAATAATGTTGTACTCAAGTTAGGCTACTCATTTACTTGATTTAGATAAACTTGAAGAACTATTCTATAGAATTATTCTAAATTTATTTTAAAAAATTTTACGTGATTTTTCAATTTGAATCTGATCACATATAGTAATATAATATGCCACCCGAAAGTTAATGCTTTGATGAAATCACTACAATATCAGTACAATATTTCGCCTTGGTAATGAATTTTTTCATAAAAAAATGAAGGAATAAATAGATACATTTTTAAGTTGCCTGAAGAATGCAAACATTTTAAATTTAAGCGTGACACTGGAATTTTAAAGAACAGAACAAAAGTCTTGATCATACCTCAATAGGGCACGTAATCCATTCAAAATATTAAACGTCAATTTGGATTGCATTATTTTCCTTCTTGTTTTGCATGAATAATATGATGAGGAATTGTTTCAAACATTGCACAGACTGATGAAATTATGCAATGTCTCAAGTTATTTTTGAATTACTTTAAAGAAGAAAATAAACTCTGCACGGCTTCCATTCTAGAATCAGTGTATTTTGATTCTAATTTATCCATTATGAATCATCAGACTCAAGAAGAATGAACTAATTCTATGGAACTCAATCCATATCGGGAAACCCTGCCGATAAATCACAAGAATTTCTTATTTTATATAAGAAATATTGGTAATGTTTCGTCTTCTTTGTAAATCAAATGAAGAAAATTAACCTTGCAGAGATTCCATATTGAAATAAATCTAATTTGAGCATATATGCTGAGAAATAATTTTTGTATTTTGTAGATAATATTTTTTGCCAGAAATATGCTCATAATATTCTATATTTTAGAAACAATTATATTTAGTGATTAAACAAATCAACTGCGGCACTTAAATGAGATGCCTCATCAATTGAATAGTGATAAGTTATTACTGATAACTCATTTAATTTGATTGAAATTGTGCCTTAATTCAAGAATCGAACTCATATTGCTCATACAAAGAATCAGCTGATTTAAAATTAGAAAATCGCTCAATTTTGCTGCCAGTTATTACCTTTAAAACCTTGTAATGCCTTAATAATGATGCGAGCATTGAGGCGATAGTAATTATTTCTGTTAAACTAAGAGTTTTTAATAAAAAAAAGTAGAAAAAATCTATTTTTTGATGGCTAATGAATCGGAATTTTAAGTATGGTGTTTCCTCATCATATTTTATGCTCCAACCTAGTGTGTTATATCAGGTCGTTCATAAAGTTACAGCGTTTCAAGTTTTTTTCAACCACTCGTTATTTTCCCATGATATCGAGTAATGTTCAACTAGATAGATTACTTTTTATTCAATTTTGAGTGTGAAAAACTTAACCTAAACTAAAAAGCAAATTAATGCCAAAAATCTGGCCAAAGAAAATTGTGAGCACTAAAACTGTGAGGTAAATTAAAAATGGAGATTTTAGTCTGCAAAATGCACTCAAATCAGGAGGGCATAGTCTCTAGAAAAAGCAGCGCTCAACATTTTAGAGGAGGACCCGTGGAGGACCATTCGAGATAGCTCCCAAGAGTTTGTTTGTTCTATTGGAGCAACTGCCAACTACATCGAAATCTTGAGGTAGCTAAACTAATGACAAAAATCGCTGTATAAAATTCATTGGACTAAAAAGGTTTAAAATCTGTGTAAAATAAATAAGAAGTTTTTTCTTTCCTTTCTTGGATGATATTGCCTAGAAAAGGATCTGAAATTGCAAACAAAGTCTAATGAGAAATCGTCCTCAATAAATATCAAGTTTCAAAAATAAGATCATCTAATGACAATATGACATTTATGATTAAATTCTGATACAATGGATTTTAGTCGACTTTGTGATATCGTATAAAATCAGTGATAAAATTTAACCTCCTGGGTAGATTCATGTCCATATATTGAACCAGAATACATTTCTGATGATTAAATGAGTGATAGACGGTCATACAGACACGATTCCTCGCACACTCATGGACACACTGGATAAGATTGTATTCTGATAAATCAAGAATTATTGGAGGAAAGAAGTCATTCTTCATGAAAAGAACCTCACTTCCAAGTTTTGTTCCATTGGGTAAGACGGGATAAACATCTATTTCAAAGTTCTCGAAGACATTCTTCTTGTATATATCATCATCTTCAATACAAAATATCTTGCCATCTGGTAACGTACCCCAGCCGTCATAAAATTCAAAGTTTTTCTTGAATATAACAATTTCATCTATGCTGAATGAAGGTTCACCAGATGACCAGCTTAGTTTAGTGACATCCTTCATTGCTTTCCTCTTTATATCCCAAGCAAAAAGAATATCTCGAGTAAATGCAAAGTGTGCAGCAATGTAAACCTTCCCATTTCGTTCCAATTGGTTACATTCATCAATTCCGCAGAGCCTGGCGCCAAGATTAGCGCAATGCTTCAATGATTCGATATGATTATTTGTTTCAACGCTAGTTTTTACACATAACCCGTTAGTAACGGTGAAATCACTTCGGCAAGCGGTCATAAACTTGACTATAATATTCAGGAGCTGAATGACTTTAAAAATTGTCATTCTTAGGCACTAGTTGGAGCAAATGAATTGGAAAAGTTATTTTCAAGACATTCTTTGTTCCACGGACCAATCAAAATAGAGATCTTTTTTATTAACACAAATGTCTCAAAATTACTAATAGTTCAGGTTTATTATCAGCCAGTATGCTCATCAATTGTTGTATGTTAGAGGCCAATGTGTGAGTCGAGATAAAACCAAGCACTAAAAACTTTATAATGGCAAAGGATAATTTCTTGTAGACCGCTGCTTCTTGAAACTATAAGTTTATCCTTACTCATTCTGGCTATCTCAAGACCACGCAATGAATATTGAAATCCGAATAACAGTTATTTATAGGGACAAGATCAAATGCTATGGATGTGTACACATGGATGAATGAGATATCTATTGTACAGTACACATTTAAAAAAATTTGTAGTCCTAAGACTCATTTTGTTTGGTACATAACTGCGCCAATCAAGTGAGAGCTTATAATAATAAAGAGTACATATTTTTATACTGTGCTATTTATGATTTTCAATGAAAAAAAGTGAACACTTTAGGAAAAAAAGGTGACAGCCCTAGCATACAGTTTTTACAGAGCCCGAGTGGCCCATACTTTAGGGCGAGACCAAGTCGAAAAAATTTTTTTGTACACACGCCAGTTTAATAAGCATAGAAAGTTACCTATATTGATATATTCGAATTTTTATAAAAATACCTCTATACATGTCCAAGAATTACGCCCAAATTAGCCACAATTTGGCAAAAATTTGATATAAAAAATACTCAAATCAGACATTCAACAAAACTGTATGAAAAGAAGATCGTATTGATAATCTTCTAGACCGTTAGAGTCAGAAAACGTGAACATTAATTATATGGATCAAATAATTCAGCGGACAATCACATCATATTTATAAAAGGGCGCGAAATTGATAAAAATTGGATTTTGTCGGACATGTTTTGTTGTTATATTTAAAAAAATCCTACAAGGTATTCTGTATACATGTGGTATCCACATTGTGGATCCCATATTTGACAAAAAAAAATCCGAAATCATCGTGAGTATGATCCATAATATTTGTCACAAAGATGGGATGGTGTAACGGACTTGTATTCGTTACAAATACTCCTTCAGAATATTGGAGGGATAGTATCGCGAACTCCAGAAGTCAATGATCCTGGCCAAGCCTCTCTCTCCACGAGATGTACGAAACTCGGTAAACAAACCCTCATACTACTTTCAACAAATTTACTTTGTAAATAGTTTCGAACCTTCCTTTATTTGAACCCGAAAATAGTTAGACTCGGCTATGAAACTCAATTCTAAGAAAATAAAAATATTTCTTTAGTGAGTTGCTAGTATTTCGAATATTCCTATCACTATTTTTGTCGGTGTTATGAGCCTTCTAGTTAGATGTAACAATAATATTACTGTGGGCCTAGGAGGGTTAATATTCTTTCAATAAAAAATTAGCTGAATTGGTCGGAAATCATACAAAATAGGTAGAGCATAATCAATATAATTTTTAGTGAATAGTCGAAAACATCGATTATTAGTGATCAATTCAGGGATGGCGTAGAGGAGTGGGATATGTATGATATCTAAGACAACCCAAAACGTTACATTTCACAATGAAATTATTGTCTAAATATTACATTTCCTCATCTAAGAAAAATTACCTTCTTTAAAGATGCATTTTTATTCAAACTTTATAAAACCATCCATGTACAAGATAAAATCTAACAATCTCAAAGATCTTTGTCAAAGTTTTTTGTAGCTCACCACCGGTTATTCATGGCAAATTATATAGAAAAACCATTAGAGACCAGTAGAATAACAATTTGCTCAGACTAATTGATACCTTGGTTTTCCTATTTTCTTGAATTAATGATTTAGCAACGAATCAAAAGCATTTCTAAAATTAATGCTTGCATTTTTCTTGAACCCAACAACCAAGAAGATGAAAAGAATTTAGGCAAAAAAGAGAGATTTTTCTGTTGCCCTAGAAATTTGGACCGCAAAGGGTATAAAAAATGTTGAAAATGTGATAATTATCCTTGGACTCAACAATAACCGATTATTTGGGATAATTGTTATTCGTAGTACGAATACATTATATTTGAAAATTCTAATAATCATGTTATATAGAGATGAAAAATGGGGGTGAATACGTCCCCAATTTCTCATATATGTGATTTTTTTGATTTCTAGGTTAAATAGTAAAACGTTTATGAAAAGTTGCAAATCATTCGGTTGAAAAGATTTTATGTTAAATGATCATAATGAGAGTCAACATGCTAAGGACTATCGATTAGTCATAAAATGTCACGAAACTATTACGTCTTCTTAAATCTAAATATTTGTCTAAGAAAATTTCGAAATCTAGTGAGAAATCGTCTTCCAAAAAAAGATTCATCTGAAGATAATATGACATTTATGATTAAATTCTGATACAATGGATTTTAGTCGACTTTGTGATATCGTATA
>JJOG01003639.1:0-16054 GCA_000715275.1 Gyrodactylus salaris
CTTTTTTCTATAAAAAGTCCTTCATACTCCGGGCCTTCAAGGATCAACATTTAATCAAGTTACCGAACCTTTTGGGTGTTTTACCTGTATACTATCTAACAGACAATTGAAGAAGAGGATGATCGCCCCACCCTCGAAACGTCTTGTCGCCATTTTATGGGATACGAATACAACTTTGCAAAATTAAAACGATTTACCAATATAAACGACTTTATAAAGATATATTCTTTAGTTTTTAAGTATACCCTCAGCGACGGACCTCAATCTTTTTTTTCGACTGCAAATCAGAATTCTGGGACACGAAGGCTTGTCAGTGTGTACACTCAGTGTATTCATTTAAGTTGTATTCAACAATAATGATCAAAGCTACAGAACTTGTTTGCTTTAGAATCCAAGAGAAAAAATGATCAGCTAATTTATGAACATTTTTTCGAAATTCTTATTCGCTTCATTCTTGGGCTTGTAAAAAGTATTAGACCGTAATTCTAGTATCGGTACGTCAGTTTTAGTATTAATTAGGATTAACAAAGAAAAAGCTGAAATCGGGAAAAAAGCTCTGGAGTGCTAATCCAAAATCTCTCGCGTGCTCCCTTTTGACACCCCAGTTCTACTTTATAATAGAACCTTCCAAGATTGAGAATTTTTTATGAAATTTTGCTCTCTAGACTTACGAAAGTTTTTAGAGCACTGATATTTTGACAAATAACACAGCGGCTTATCGTTATCGTCGTTGGTTGGATAGCTCTCTTCATCTGTAAAATTAAATATTTTTGAAATTTAAAATCTAAAAATAATCTTGCAACTGTCTTTCTATAAATTTAACTGTCTTTCCTGAAAAAATGAGATTAGTCCTTCATAAGATAACTGATGAATTTGTAGAAGCTGTATTTCGCACTAATAGTACGACGCACTATCAGGCCTCATCAGTACACCTTTCTTTTCCTTTAAAATTTTTCTTTAGAGTATCTAACTCTAACAGTATTTTAATATATAAACTCGCAAAATTAGAGTTTTAGAGAAGCTCTTAAAAAGAGAATTAAGGCTTAAAATGTGTTATTTTATCTTATTAGTAAGTATTCAAAAATAATTTTTTTAATGGTCCACTAATGTACCACAATCTTTATTATGTTAAATGAAGAATGCGCACCTCTGGTCTATCATATAAAGGTTGTTATGATAATCTCTAACCCTTCTTAAAGCTCATAAGGTATGTTAACTTTTTACAAACCTTCTTCCTCTGTGCTCGAATAATATGTGCAGGCATCAAAAGTAACATATGATATGAATCCCTCAAATGGCTGACATCTGTGAAACATTGGCCGTGAAAGTTGGAATGACTTCTCTACTGCCATCTCCTTAGGTAGCTTCAAGGGCTTACCCGTGTAATTCGTGAAGCAACAGCTCTCTCCAACCGGTTCTAAGATGTTAATTGATTAATATCTAGCTAATTATTGGCCAAAAAAGGAGTCACTGGCCTAGGATGCCGGGAAAAAGAATTTTGCGGAAAATTAAAATTGCAAAAATTAACTTTCAATATAATATTTAAATATTCTTTATAAATCTGACTTGGAGTGTGGCATTTCGGTAGCGCAGTGTTTAGAGCGTTTCCACTAAACTACGTGGTTACCGAGCTCGAATCCCATTCAGGGGTTCAGTGAACATGGTCCTACTGAAGAGACCTGATAGGTCGAAACATGTCTAGGAATAGTTCTTGCCATATTTCAAGTCATTAATTTGAATATCTACGATTTGTAATGTCTCTCAGATGAATCAGCAGACTTCAAAGAATAGAAAACTCAATTCGTGCATGTAATTTGAAGGAAAGATATTTGTAACCGATATCTCTGATAAAGTTGAAAAGTAGCTTCATGTAGCTAGAAACCTCGAAAGATAGCTCCAACAGTTCTCGAAGTAGCAAAATTGGAAAAATTAATTTTGCTCTTTGATACAATTTTGACTGTTTCATGATTTTGCTTTTGAATCATTGTGCTTTGATGTATTACGATTCTTCGTTCTATTAAACTAAAATTGTAAGCTTTTCAGTAGATATATCTAGACTTGTGTCTTTAAGAAATCCGGGAAATTTCTAATGAGCTCCTTTCATGGCATAAGAGGACATGATGAACAACACATTTACACTCGAAGAAGGCTTGAAAATTCAAAAGGATCCTGATAACCGAATTTCTGAATGTGATTCTGTAGTCTAGTGCAAATGCTCTCGTCTTAAATTAAAGAAAAGTGCTTATTGTAAAAAGAATATGAAAAAATTGGCTTATATTTTGGGTTGTGGATTAGGTTACGAATTAACTAGGGCATGGTGTAGAGTAGGTCACTGCTTTAAATCTTTCGTGCGCTTTAAATCTATATACTATGATCGAAACTCTGATGTGTTAAAAATCCATTTACAAAAAAATTCAAATGGCCGCCACCGATTTTCTCGCTTTTTAAAGGCTATTGAATGGAAATATCGATATATAGTGATCAAGAAAACTATTCCGCTCCTAAAGATAATCTGATTATTTGAAAAATATTCTCCTAAAAAAGCAGTGCCCTAGTGTAGAGGAATCCTGTTCAGGTAAACCCTATCCGATGTTTGTATTTTTGCTGAATCTTTTATATTCAAGAAAAGTTTCGCCTCTAACCAACTCACCAGCTATACAAATATCATCAAATGTACAAGCGCCGCCAAGATCGATCGTCCTCAAATCAACACCGATTATCTTATTTTCAAAGTCTTCAACGTCCTCTAGTTCAGATAGTTCACCCGAGCCCTTGTAAGTCAATTGAACTGTTATGAAGAGTTTATTAGAAACCATGATCTCATCAAGTCTTGTATATCAATTCAACTTACTCTCTTCATGATGAATATATTCGCAGGTCTTTGTTGACACTTTGTATTTATTTCCCAATTCAATAGTGAAAAGGTTATTCGGATCTTTTATGTAGAAATCGAGTACGGTTTCAAATTGCACTGTGCTGTGCTAAAGGTTAAGTTTAGAAAAATTGACATTACTTAAATTACTTCCTCTTTTCAATATAATATTTCTTAATAAATTACAAGACCCAATAATAATTATCTACTCATAAGTATAAACGAAATTTGATGGGTTATAACTAGGGCAACCCAAAGTACTGAAAGTACTTTCTTCTGTGGATTCATTGTGTTTCAAAATGCTATTTGAAAATGCAAAAAAAAATTCTCAAGGGGGCAAAGTTCGAAATGTACTTTTAGTAAATTTAGTACTAAAAGGTAATCTAAATTTTCTTGCTTTCTTTTTAGTCGAGAAATTGCGCCACAATAACCATAAAGGTTTAGCATTTCAAATTGTATGTCTAAATTGACTACAGTCGGTACTCATTTATTTATGTGGTTTACAATGTATATAGTTTTTAGAATTTATCTTTTCATTGGGCCTGTAACTTTGCCTTAGAATTTTTTATTATAAGCTTATTTTTGCTAAAATTTTATGAAATCGACTTATCCTCGTCAACTTTGAAATATTTTAGTATAAAAATAATTTTCATAATTAAACTGAAATGAGTGCTTTCGTAGACTACACTAAAAAGTTCCCACTAAAGTTCATCGACAATTCATCCCTCCATATAGTCCCCAGGATTATATGCTTTTGAAATAATGCCAACCCACTTGTTCTTCAATTGAAAGAACCTTCTCAAAGATTTCATATTTTTTAAGCCACAGAAAGAAAATGCCAAAAAATATTGTTTCTCAAATTGTAATTTTTCATCAAAGGTTTAAAAAAATATTAGTTGAGGTACTTTTCTAGTTACTTTTTCTAATTTTTTTAGGACTAAAAATAAATAAAATAAGGTACTTTTTTTGAAAATCTGAGGTTCTATTTTGGGTTGCCCTAGTTATAGCATTCATTGAAAGATAAAATGAACCTTTAATGAATCTATGCATATTTTTTCAATTTAAAAACTTATATCACAACAAGTTGAGTGCAATAAAGTCTCCAGGATTACATTAACAGATGAGCCCAAATTCGCTTTGACTTTTTGACCTGTTCAAAAAAATGTTGGTTTAGTGTTTAGTGATCAATTTTTATCCTAATCGTAGCTTATTCCAAAACCAAAAAACCATGTTACCCGATAACAGCTCAAATGTTTTCGATAACATTCAGCTCTTCTTCTTAAAAAGATTTTTAGAGGACTCTATATCGTGGAAAATCATTGAGAATACCTTGTCTCCAACACTGCGAAAATTTCGACCATCAAAGGATGGACAATTTTTGTCCTCTGGAATTGACACTGACACAGAGTCTAGATATTTAACTTCCTTAAATATGAGATGGTTGTAGTCCAGGGTAAGAGGTTTTTTGCAGCAGAATTTGAGTTTTGGAAACTTTTTAGAATCATAGATTGCTGATGTACCAGTGTCTAGAAAAGAAAAAATAATTAGAAAAAAATAGCTTTAACCGGTCCTACTATAAAATTATTTGATCCCATCTACCTCTTCCGTAACCAACATGTCGAGTTATATTTGATAAATAGTCTGGATAGCCAATCAAATTATTGACCAATGAAAGTGCAGAGAAAGCAAATGTATTCATTTCTCAACATGTTGGTTACGAAAGAGGTGTATATGTAAACAGGTCATCCACCTGTACTCCCTCCAATTACGTTGGCCAAAGGGAAAGTTTTTTCTTTGCTAGGGTTTCTTTCACGATTAAATTTTGTAACCTATTATGGATTTGAACACCTTTTACACTTTTATTCTGAACATTCGTGTGAATCCCTTCAACTCATCATTTTAATTGTCTACCTAGTTATAATTTATATAGTGGCAAACCTTCTAGGGTACTAGGCCTTCTGTTAACCCAAAAAAGAAAATATATGCAAATTCCAAACTCACCCAAGGGACAAGATTTCACAGGGTTCACGAGTTTAAAGCACAAGCTGCCGTAAGATTCGTCCATATTGACCACCATTTCCTCAACAAACTGGCCTTTTCTCGAAGGAATCTCACGACCAAATGTTATATTGCTGTATCTGTAGCAGAGTTGGTGGTACTTGTCATTATAAAACTTTTTGGTGAATTTATAAGTGCCTTGATTCTCACGTGGACAGATCCCGAAGGAGATCATTTCGACCTAGAGAGAAAAGAGTCCTTAGAAGAATGCAGAGAAAAACTAAGCCCTCTTAAGTGACCATTTTCCATCGAATCATATTGGCGACCAATAAAATTAGACAATTCAGGTACATGTACGAACTTTGCTGAAAATCGTGTTAGTAGGAAAGATTGTAGGAAAAAATTAACATGTGGTCTCGAGAAGGTATAATGAATGTACATTCCCAAATTTCCATAAAAATTCCATCTGTGAAATTGAAAAATGTCATTTCATAATCATTATGAATCATTGAAGGTCAATAAAAGAGACAAGCTCTACTAACCTCTACTTGCCTCCTTGGTGCAATTCATAAACAAAACTCAATCTCACAATACTACACTCCATGTAGTTTAATTAACTGCTTGTTACATGCATACATATAGGGATCGCTTTGAGAATATGCTACTCTACTCAGTACACAGTAATGTCTTCTCTGTGTGCATTGTTGTGAGATTGAGGTTTTTCATTAGTAGGTGTCTGAGGGAGTCATTGTTTTCATTATATTGGTACTATAATTCACTGCACATTCAAAGATAAAGTGAGGAATCTGTAGATACTGTATTTCGTCCTATCAGTACAGCTATGCCCAATCCCTACCGACTGGAAGACGGTTGAGTATAGTATGCTATAGACTATAACCCAATCACTGTTAACTTATGAAATGTTCATCACTCAAACTTGTTCAAGATATAGGATTTTTTATATATTTAAATCATGATAGCTTACTTTATTTTCAAATTTTGCATCCTGGAAAATAAAACGATTAGGAATAAAGAGTTATCGAGAAAAATGAATCACACTCACGTTATTAGTTTGGACTTTCACCTAAATAATAAAAGACTTTATATCATTGTTTTTAGGTGCAAACTAAGGCTTTCTATTCAACGCTTTTCAAAGGATCAAGGCACATGATAACTGGGAGTTAGGGCGATGTTTGATTTTTGCTAGAGGTAACCCTGCTAACTCCTTGGATTGTCATCTGACTCACGTTTTGATTGTAAAATTGATCATTTGTACAGCAAACCTCCAGCTTTTCATTAACCTTGCGCATTTCCAGATCATTATCACAGCCACCATCGTTGATCGGTAGTAGGCAGAAAGGCAACTTATTGAGCAAATCTCGATTGTCCAAATTCTGATATCTCAAGACGCAATTCGATTGGTGCTGAAAGAACTTCTCGGGACATTCCTCGCGGTGATTTGGATAGCCGTAGTAATTGGTTTCTAAAAGAGGAAATTATTAGGAATTTTAGAAATGTTAAAAGTTCATATTGGAAGAAGTTGACTGAGATAGGAAGATATAAAAACTAGGATATCTTTCAATGAGCTATTTTCGAAGGTTATTCGTACATTTTTCAAATTCCCGTCTTTCGACTAGAAGATGATTCAGTGAGAGGAATTTCACAGAAAGAACACACTGAAAGATTATGAGAAATTAAAAAGAATGTACATTATGACTCTGCTCTTTGAAATAAGGTCACGAGGAATCGCTTTAGATTGCTCAATTATATGATGAGGAACTAATTCTGAGGCTATTTCCATCTTTCGTGAGCTTTAAAACTATCTACTATGATCGAAACTCTGATCATCTCGAAAGGCTACTGAATGGAAATATCGATATAGTATGTTCAAACAAATTATTCCGCTCCTAAAGATCGAAAAATGTTCTCTGTTTGAATTTCAAAATTCTGGCTAATTTTTAACTATTTATTGCGCATCAGTCATATCAGAACGTTTCTTCTAAAGGATAGCATTTTTCATACAGCTCCCAAATATTACTCATATCTCTCACAAAATCGTTAGATAGTCGAGAAAATGGTTTAGATTTTGGCGTAAGTTCAAATTAATTTTAATACGATTTTCATTATTTTGGCCTGTTTCCAACACCCAGAATAAATATTTAATAAACAGTTCCTCGGGAAATCATGTCTAGATTAGGATTGTGCGCGATCTAAGAGAGGTAAAGTCAAAAAGCAGTGCCCTAATGTACATTATGAGAAATGCAAGGGTCATGATTAAGCTAAAAGCAAGCGATTCCATCTGTACTATACTACAGGCATCAACGACTCAAAAGTTATCTAATCGAAATGTATATTGAGCCTCAATATTCATTAGAAAGATAATACCGTTATTGGGCGTTAATAGCAGCATTTTTCAAGAAAATTATATTTTTCTGGTCTAGGTTATTAAACATCTAAGATGCCGTTTTCAACTAGAATACCTAACAAGCAGTTTTGGGTAATTCTAGGAAATGTTGAAAAGAATACAAAATCTATTTCTTCCGGCGGGGTTTCAGCCCAAAGAAATGCATTTCGATAGAATTCATTTCTATATTTAACCTCGGGAAAAATAGGTTGTACAATAGGGAAGTTTCTTTGCACATCCTTGAGGATGGACATGAGGGACTCCCAATCGACGGAACAATAATAATTGTAGCAATGAAGTTTTTGGACAAGACGTTTTGGGACTGGTTGGATCATTTCCTTCTTCAGTTGTCTTCGAAAAGTTTGAAAAGTCAAAGTTGCAGCATTCACATCCCAGGGTTCCGTCGATAAATCACCCTCGTTCTCGCACTAAATATATATCGTATACCCCACTCTCTCATTGGTCAATCTCTCTCAAGTTCATTCAGCATACACCATCTACTTTACAGGACTCAAAAACTATTTATTAAGAGACAGATCACATATTTACCAAAACATTTGTCAACAGCCCTAATCAGTGTCATTCACAAGAGTAGTGTTAAACTCGAGATCTGGAAACTATTGAAGAAAATTGGATACCATGATAGGTTTATTAAAAAGAATTCTGTGCCTTCAAAGTCTACCTCCAAATGCCCTTCAAAGGCGACGTCACTTTAAGCATTCTGAAGAACAAACTGCACAAATTGACGAACAGTGTATTCCCTGGCAAGATTCTATGTTTGATTCAGAAAACTAACAGACTCTTCAGTGCTAGGAATAAAGGCAGAGAATATCGTTTATGTACTTGTGGAAGCATACATGTCGGAAGGCCATCAAGATTACTTAAAGAACATCTTAGACTGTGCAAAACTTTCCCCCTCACGTCGGTATAAGAGCATCTGCTAAAAGAGAGTCATATTGCAGATGTGAGTAATTTCAAAAACCTATTCAGTGTTGGATGGACAGAGTTCGAATTCGTACCACGAAACTTGAGGAAAGAATCCCTCGGATGATTGCAAGTGAAGAGGAGGAATACAAAAGTTCAAATCTATCAACTCATTCACACAAGGTATGTTATAATACAACTCAGAGAATGCACAATCGTCGAAATGGTCAAGATTTAAACTATTCACGATGCGCATAAATTGGCGCCTTTTCTTAGATTCTTCATTAAAGAATCCTCTATTTTTCGATAATTTCAAATATATTTGAGGGAAAACGCAAAATCAAGACTCACTAATCGCCTGGATAGAGATTAAACATCCAAAAATGATCAGACATGATAGCAACTTGTTATTCCGCATTTCATTGATGACTAAATAGAAATGCAAGTTTTTATAAGAGATATAGAAAATAAAGTTTTGACGCACACAAAAACTTGGCCATGTTAATTTTCAATTATTGTCAATAATTTATTGACCTTTACAACTTTTTTTTCACTACACATCGTCAAAACGAATTTTTGTTTTAATTCTTTATTTCTATAAAAATGAAATTATTAGAAGAGAAAATTAGTGCAAGTTTATTGTGTCATCTCTGAAAGAGATCTATAATTCAAATGTTATTGGATATAAGGGTATTTGTGTCGACGTTTTTTATGATAATTGTGAATTAAATTTAAAATA
The DNA here is from genome assembly GCA_000715275.1 of Gyrodactylus salaris. Lineage (NCBI taxonomy): Eukaryota > Metazoa > Platyhelminthes > Monogenea > Gyrodactylidea > Gyrodactylidae > Gyrodactylus > Gyrodactylus salaris. The sequence continues at coordinate 8,938 of JJOG01003639.1, forward strand.
ATTAAATTTCTTCATCTGCTAATTTTATTTTAGAAAAAAATCCTTCCAGACCTTAAATAAACTAGGTCCTCATTGTATATATGTAGAATCTACATAGTAGATCAGACTGTCTGATTCAGACATTAACTCTTCCGAAACTTGTTATTTGATAAAATTTCAAGTTTTTATAAGAGTTGAAAAAGGTGGAATAGTTCATCTTTCTCAAGTGTTAGCAGAAACCTTATCAGTAGGGCTAACAAGTGCCTTTTTTACAAAAGTTGTTTTTCTTAGTTTAGATGTATCACTGATCAATAAAATCGACATGCGAGAATCTAGAAATGCTCCTAGAAAAAAAGGCATATGCCTTTTTTGATTACTATGCCAATGAAATGCACGTATTTCAATATGTGTCATTGATTACTAATTTTTGTGTGTCTGTACCGCCAATGAAACAGTGTGAATTTTGGTTTAGTATCACAAATTGTCATTCTAGTTATTTCAGTTTAATGAGAGACTACTTGGGAGATGACGAATCTTTAACTCCTGAAACGCATTTTTTAAATTAAGTACTCAATTTTTTCTCTAAGAATAACTATTTTAACGTACAACATTTTTTATTAAAATAAATGCATTTTTCTGGTAGCCCTACTTATCAGTCTTGAGTAAACAGAAAAGATGAATTACCTAATGACTTCTGGACGTTTAGATGACGGCCTTGAAGGGAAATTTCGTCAGGTTTTATGGCCTACGTGATTATTTGGTTACTAGTGAGTGGATAAAAATTTTGAAAGAAAAAATAATTAGCAATATAAATAACAGTATATTTAGGTAAAATTATTTCTTATAGTTCATGGTGTTGGTGTGGAGTTCATGAATGGAACTTCCTAGATCTTCTAATTTGGATGTAAGTTGTTTAATATTCATATGGGTCTCTTGACGACCTTCATCAGTGAAAAGACACTTGCCATTCTTTCTACTCTTATTTGAGGAGTCATTGTGCATCTTTTTATCAAGATCTAAATGAAGTCGTACAAGTTCTTCTTGTTGTTCTCTAACCAAGTCCAACTTGTCGAATGAGCAATTCTTGTCAGAACTCTCATTAGAATTGAAATAATTCAATAAAACAGTCAATTTTTCTTCAATGTTTTTACTATCATATTTTGTACTGTTTATGTCATTATTTCCAATCTAGAATAGGGTTAGCATAAAGAGATCTAACTTTATTTCTCCTACTATACATTTAAAAAATTCAAGAATCTTGAATTTTTTTTATTTTAATCGCACTTCTTTAAATTGTTGTCTTCGTAGAATTTTGAATTTAAAGTCATTGATTAAACATTGATGTGACCCATTTATTCCAGGGAACAATGATTTCCTTTGGAGGGACAATAATCTTTGGCATGAGTTGTTGATTCTTTGGATACCAAATTAAAGATTGCACCGAGTTGCAATGCGGAGGACTCACTGCTTCTTTAGATAATTGAAAATCCTTCAAGCATTCGGTAGAGGTGATATTCTCTGGGTATTGAACATCGTAAACCTTCTGAACCTTTGAACCGACCGGCATATAAGGATCAACTTCAATTCTCAAATTATATTTCCAATGAATTTCCCTCAAAACCGTAATATCCGCGGGTTTAGATCTCTTTTCATTCTTCATTAAAACAACCCAAATGGTAAAATCTTGAATTCTAGTGATGCTCGTCAAGTTAACACTTCCTAAATAGGGTAGAGTCCAGACTGTTGTGGGATGAAAAAAGTCTTTTAATGATAGAGAAAACGTGTTTTTTCCAATTACTCCTTTCGGGATGCGAAAGATGCTGTTTTTATTATTATAAAAGGGACATAATCGTCCATCGCTATCATTAATCATAGATCTGAGGCCCGACTTGAGAGGTTGGAATTCCCACATTGTTGATCCCTGATCTTGGTAGTTATTTTCAAGGTGGATGAAATTACAACATTGTACTAGGCCTATTATCCAGTCGCTGTCTGACGTTTCTGCATCTAGCTCAATTTTCACCTTACAATTAAAAACCTGCGACTTGTAGGAGAGGATTGAGTCGGACTCTTTGATTTTGGTAAATGTATTCGGCTCAAAGTAGGCTTTGGTCTTGATAACTTGAATCTTTTGTTCGTTTAACTTTGACATTTAACTAGGAAAAGTTCTTCAAAGCCCATGAATTCTTCCAGCGGTGAGAAAGAAAAATTCAGGTTCATACAAGCATAATTGAGAGAAGCAATCTCAATTCTGCTTCTATGTAATTTGTAAGAAATTCATTGAAAAATATTTTCAAAGAGGCTTTTCATCAATATCAAAATATTATTTACACAATTGCTACGAAGATTTGATTACAAATTACAATTCACAATTAATATTTACACTTGAAAAATAAATATTCTCTAAATATACTTTTTGTTTGGGGTGCAACATTTTGCATTTTTTCCAAACCTTTTGTTTCTTTAAATACCGTTGATCTGGGGATTATTTTTAGGATCATTTACTTGATGTAGCGTTGGTATATTCTTCCCAGAGGAAGCCCCTTGACCCGGTTTCGTAATTAGCATCATCTTCATGGGAGAGGGGTTTTTGCTCGAGTTGCTTGAATTGCTTGAGACTAGTTTAATCTTCTGAGTGAGAGACTGCCTCGCGGTGGCTGACTAAAGAAAGAAATTCGTGTTAGTTCTCTAACTTTATAATTCAAAGTACTTAACAATGCTTGTTAATAAGAAAAATGATTCAAATGAGAATATTTGCAGATATTTGTATTGTTTGAATTGGCAAATTTTAATTCAAGAAAAGATTTCATAAAAATTTGAAATTTACCTGATCACCTGTATTTGCGGTATTATTATTGACAACGCGAATGAACTTGATGCCCGAGTGATTAAAGTTCACGGGGCCTGGCGCAGATGGCCGCGAGGAGACGATCGGCTTAATAATTGTCGCCGGCTTGTTGGGTATTGTCCTCGGCTTCGATGGCCTATTGATTAACTGTCCGGGAATGGTTGGATTCTTGAAATAATATGAAAATTATTTCGATTACTTGCAAGTAGATTCATAATATTTTAAAGTCAAGAAATGAATCTACACAATAGAAACTCCATTTCAAAACAACTAAATGTAAGCTTTGCTAATCTCGGATCTACTGCAAGTCAAAAGTAACTCACAAGACTTGGTGTTTTACCAAGAGCATTCTGCGGTCGACTCTGATTCATACTAAAGACTGTGAGTTGTTTATTTGGACCCAGGTGGATGACATTAGGGAAGGAGGGCGTGACGTTAGTGGAGCTGGATGATATCTCTGACGGATTCGAAAGGAGGTTGATATTCTGAGAGGGCTGTTGTTGGTCGTTTTGCGAGGTGACCTTGACGAATTTCTGAATTTTGGGGAAATCTTTCCGACTGTTCGCTAGAGCTTTGTGCATCATGTCTACAGCACCAGCGAGACTCGGAATAGGAGCGACAGGATGTGTAAACTTTTGCTGCAAAACTTCTCCTAGGAAAATGGAAGAATAACAATTTTAACGTCAAAAATTAATAAGTAGGGACAGAGGGCATCAGAAAATGACATTTTTTTAAATAAATGCAAAAAAACTCAAAAAAGGCAATAAATAATTTTGCACTTGAAAATAGTTCAACGAGCGTTTTGATTGAGTAATTAACTGTACTTTCTACATATATCACGTTACATGTTTTAGAGGTTGGACTCCTCCGATTATCTTAAATTACTTGGGACGTATTTTCTCATATTAAACTGAAATAACTAGAATGAAAATTTGTGATAATAAACCCAAATTCACACTGTTTTCATTGGGCTAATATTTAGTGGTAAAGACACACTGAAAAGTTTGACACATTGAGATACGTGCATTTCATTGGTTGTTTGAGCTAAAAATCGATTGCAATCAAAAAGGCATAAAAAAGGCACGAGCATGGAAAAAGGAGTTTGCCTATTTTTCTAGGAGCATCTCTAGACTTTTGGATGTCGGTTTAATTGATCAGTGATTCATGCAAAGTTTACATTGTAAACTAAGAAAAACAACTTTTAATTAATTATGACTAGGGCTACCAAATGCATATTTTTCTTTAAATTATGCATATTAAGACAGAAATTTGTTCCAATTTGCATATTTTACGAAAATTGTACGTGTTTACACGGTAAAAGGTGCTATTTTGCTTATTTCTAAGATTACTGTGTATATTTTGGGTAGCCCTACTCATCTAACAAAGAGTAGTACCTTAAATGGGTCTCCATTCTTCTTTAACTTCTCTTGGTAATATTCTTTTTAAAAATCCACTTTTGGTCGCAAATTATGCAGTTACGTGTGTAAATAAACTTTTAATTTGGGCTGCAGTTTTTGAAGCGAAAAGTTCGCAGAAATAAATATGACTTTTCTTGGGAAAGAAATGGATCTTTTTGTCAAGAATTAAGTTAATTAGAACATCTATGATTAATCCTACGGAAAGTTGGGTGTTTTCTTAATTTGGTATGCTTTGTTGATTTTCCCACTAATTTTGGCCTCAAATATTCAATCTCTCCCATCCAACTCAGAGTTTTGTTTGTGAGCTTGTGTGTTTTTTAGTTAATTTGATTTCTCCCTAATTAATGAGAAAAGAACCGCCTCATATATCTGTCGATAGTGCACTATAGGGAAACTATATACTTACGAGTGAGTGAATTATATAATAATTATCATTGAAATAATACTCAAGTGGCTTACATTTCTATTCTAATGATGACCTCAAATTCCTAACTAAGAATGTACTAAGCTGAACATATTTTTTTGCTGTTCCTGGTCACTTCAAATAGCATATTACATTTTTTATTACACATACACGTTGTAAACATCAATTATATTATTTTCTGATAATTCATTATTTTCTTATCTAACCATTATTTTTGTGAGCTCTCATTTTCTCAGAGCTCTTTCTTATAGCTGTGTTTTGTTATTTCCCATCAAAATAGGAGTAGCTGGACAGAGGAAGCGTTAAATCTAGATTACAAGGCACCTTGAAATACAAGTTCCGACATAATTTTCGATGAACAAGCTGTATTTTGATGAGATAAAGAATATAGATTCCCAGGGCAGTAACTCTACGATTTTAGCAAATTTATAGAATTTGTGCTAATTTTATTTTAGCAATTATCTATTTTTGGCAAAAAGAAATCCTCTTTAATCGAGTATTATGATCAAAATAGTTGTTAAATGAGACAAATTAAATTGTTTTGATCCATTTATTCTGAATCCAATAACTTACTGCCCATAAGTGAATATTCAGTTAGGCTCGAGGAATCGGTTGATCCTATCCAGAATTCGAATTGAATTAGCAAAATGAGGAAGAAGATGATGAAATCTTGATCAATTCTTCATTTTAAATCTAATTTTGCTCATTTTTGCTATTTTTCAAAATAAATTTGAGAGGTTTTCCATTTTTCTCACTGCTCGACTAGGGGGAACCATAATATTTTTTAAAAATAGTTACTATTTGTATAGAAAAACATGTTTAAAACTTTATTCACCTTTCTTTTCACTTTTTTTCAGAGATTCTAACTCGAAAAAAATATTTTCATTTGTGTAATTGAATGGATTATGATAAAATGAGTCATGCTAAAAATATTTCATCACTACATGACAAATACTACAGTTCTAAACGAACTTTTTTACGAGAAGAAAAATATATATATATATTAATATTCACGAAAGAATTCTCGCCGAGTCTCCAGAAATAAAGAGCTTTTGTCCAAAATCCTCCCCTCTGGTTGAAGAGAAATTTGTTTCTTATTTTAAGAAGGGGGAAAAATGTCATAACATTGAAGGCTGAAACAGTCGCTATAGAATTAAAAATTTGTTTCACGCGACGACATAGAAAAGACCTTGTATTTAAAAGTTTGAATCCAAAGATATGACTTAAAGAAAAGTAGAAAATTCTTTCAGAAATCATCAACAATTCAGACAGCAAAGTTCTCCAAGAATTACAATCCTCATATGAACCTCATACAAATTATGGAATTGGATACATTTGTGCTTGTTTTGAAACTTTCACTTGTTATGAAATTTTAGGGTTTTCTTGGCCATCTTTGGATAGAAATTACTACAATTTTTTGCCAAAACTTAATCTGCTGTTAGTTGTAGTTTTGAGTCATAGTATCTTCAAGCCCCAAAGTTATCGCTCTATCATTTCTTTTAAAAGGGGATATTAATCTCAAATGTTACCTCGCAATGGAAGGTTACTTTTTCAACTAAAGAGATGAATAATTTAATTTATCCTGTTATCTCCGATATATTCGATCAATAATTTATTGAACAGTTGGTTAAATACAAAGAGTTGGGGTGAAATTTCATTCCTGAGTCAGCATGTTAACTCTTGTGGATAACGATATGTTCAAAGTGTAGTCTTGTTGAATTGAAGGGATTGTATTACTCTTTGGTTACTAAGGGGAATTGTTAACAAAGTTTTTATTTTTTTAATTCTCAATAGGATATTTCTACATGACTAAGAAGGATATATTATTTTCTTGTGTTCTGCGTCTTCTCCCTAGAAATGAATTCATAATTTAGTACAATTAAACATTTGTCACGCGAATGAATTATTTTACAGAGATTTATTCATATTTTGAATGGTACAAGGATTTGAATAGGATGTTATCTTAAACTGATAAGAGTCTACAATAATTTATCATTTGGATTAATCAAGATCAAAAATTTGTTGATATTTGAGCTCTTTACTCGTGTTTAAAGCACCACACTGTATAGTGCCAGTTATTGCTGATTATTTAAAATCTTTTTGATTAAATATTATCTAATTTTCCAAGTTACTAATCAGAGGTAAACTCAGAATTTACTCGACAGATTTTAATGAATTTTCTACAACCATCCGTTATGTGGTCGCAAGTGTTCCTAGCGAAAATCCCAAGCTCTAGCGATCCCAGATCTCTTTTAAATTGTGATTTTTAATAGCCAATCAGAATACAGCATTTAGCCTTTTCATTTACCTCTCTGCCCCACAAGTGTTCACACACTAAATTTTTTCATTATTTCTCTGCCCATCACAAAGGGATTGCTCTAAGGATTGTGTGTCAAATTTGCAAATTCAATATTCATTTAGATGAATAGATTCTAATCTTCTTTCAGG
>JJOG01003640.1:0-28239 GCA_000715275.1 Gyrodactylus salaris
TTGGATAGCAGCAAAAACCAGATTGATGAGCCAGGGTCCAATGACAGATCCTTGAGGGACACCCGACGTGATTTTGGTAGGAGCAGATTGGAGATTGTTGAAGTAGACATATTGAGATTATGAATTCACAATTTTACGACAATTGAGAACAAAATCTCTAAACCCTAGAAGAACTTCTTTCTATAAAAATTATGAATTCTTTCCAAAGTTATGTTGGCTTATCAAACTATACATACGTCACTATTTTACCACAAAACCTATTTATTTGGGATTATTGATTCAGAGAGCAAATCCCTTCACACAATCACATGTGTGCAAGTTTGTTTCCAGAAGGTTGTGAAGAGAATTCAGTGATTGACTAGCGCGATCACGTTCACTTTATAATCCAAGTGACATGGCTCGAGTCTCATTAAGGCAATTCCCCGAAAGAAAAAATACATAAGAAATCTTGGTTATTCTTAACCATGGTGTAAGACTACCATTTTGGATTTTACTGAAACTTCTTCCTGAAAAGGCTAGAAGAGGGGATAGAAATATCTTTTGCAAATGAATCAGCAGACTTCAGGGTATAGGAAAGAAAAAACCCTATTGTAGTAATACCACAATGTAGTATTCCCCAAGTAAATATGAGAACCCATTTAGTTGGGAAAATATTATTGATTCAGAGAGCAAATTATTTCACACAATCACATGTGTGCAAGTTTGTTTTGTAAAGAAAATACAGTGATTATAATGATACAATCTTGAAGAATAGATCATTAATTATTGTTGATTGGCAAACTGGTTCTTGCAAACCATTCGTGTTAGTAGAACTTGGTGTCAATCTCCAGTGTGCAGAACAGAATCAACTAGTGATTTTATATTTAATTGTCTATTTAACTTGGTTACTCACAAGAAATCCAGGATGCAAATGTTGAATTTACGTGGATTGCCAATTAATAAATATTCTAGCTAATTTTCCAACTAGAGTTGATCTTGGATTAAAACAAGATCCTTAAAATGTATACCCCTTCCCTCCTCTTGTTGATAGAGTCATCACGAGGACTGTGGAAAATTTGAAATTATATTGATCCCTTACGAGGATCGAACTTGAAGAAGACATGCTTTCCAATTCTTAAAAGCAGACTTTGAAAGTTTTTGATGCAAAATCCAATTAAAAATGGGTTAATTAATCCACACAATAGCAGATAAGCGTTACATTATCTTAGCGAAAGCGTGACAAAATTAACGCACAATTTTTCGAAAAGGGGCTTGTCTTAAACAAAAGTTGTAGAAATCGTATTTTTCATCTGATTGAGTAAAAGTAAGACATTCTTATCCACCCCTGACCGTAGCTTATGCTAAATGGATAAACATGTAAATTATATTGTATAGGACGAAAGAGTGCTGTCGAAAGTGACCTGCATAAAAGATTTATTGAAATCAGCGCTAGCTTAACCTTTCGTAATTGCATATTATAGAACAGGTTGCTCGTAATATTACATCGATCTATCAGCTTACAAAATAAGTGTATACAATTATAATTCACAAAGACTTTAGACTATAGTTCAAATGTATCACTAACCAAACAAACATTTTTGTTGTGAATAATAAAACAAAGATTTTACATAATAAAACAAAATTGTCCAAATTGATGCACGTGTAATTTATTCTTTATCCATGAGCTTCAGGATCAAAGATCAAATCTCTAGAGATAATCTTAAAGTTCAATTTTGACGAAAAATCCACTATTCTCTAGTTCTCAATCAGCATTTTCCTAATCTGCTTTGTTTTTTTAAAGATAATCACGCATTTAGAAATAAACCCACATTTATCGATTATCTTTGCATTAATGTACATGCTGAATTCCTGCGTGCGTTATGAATCGTAGAGGTTGAAGCGATGTGAAATGATGAAATTGAGTATCAAAGTCCACTTAAGAAAGTATAGAATTCAACTTCATTATGAGATTTTATTGACCAAGGTTGTTACCGAATCGAATGGCAAATTTGAGAAGTGATTTCTTGGGTGAATCTTGTGAGATTGTCGACTTCTCCGAGTCGGACACCTTCAACGCCCTCCTACTGGCAAATAAGAACTTTGGGCATCCCTTTAGGAATATCCTCCGTGTAGTAGGTTGCTATTTGGCCTAAACCTCTAGCTATGCTGGCGGCCGATAGACTGGAAGAGTTATCGATTTCATTATGTGAAAATGTTACTAAACGCCCTTTACATGATTCTCTTCATATCATTGCTCATATTCAATTATACTTTTGGCTATTTCTCATGCTTGACGAATAGGAAGAAGTTAGTGCCAGCGAACAAAAATAACTGTGAGTTCTTAACATCAATGGATGGGGAAGTAATTGGCTTCCATTAGGCATACATACGCACAAAATGTAACTCGATTCTCATTGGCTTTCGAGTGGGGGGAAATATATTTCTGCTTAAGTCTTGTGTAGGTCAGAAACAAATAGATTTTATTACGAATCTACTCGTGAGTAGATGGTTAATATTAATTTCTTTAAATAGCCAAGTATGACAACCTCTGTGCCTCCATGACAACTATAGTGGGTATTGATATTCTAAACTTTGTCGTATTCCTCATCGGTATTTACATGTATCGGATAAAGAATAATGACGTTATATTCGCCCTTGTCGAAAAGATATTCCTCTTCACGACGTCGGACTTTGTACCGAAGAAGGACCATCAGAAAAAAGTATCCAACCTCTCTTCTTTCATGTTCACAATCTAATCGATTTCCTCTCACTTAGCTTAAATGGAGTTTGAAGATATTCTTCGTGATTGGAATAACGTGGATATTTGTGACAATTACCGAAAAGATACTCGCCTCCGTATTTTATGAGGAGATCAACCCGTTTGAAATAAAGATTATACAGATTCACACAAAGTGGGTTGAGGAGGAAAACAGAGTTTACATGTAGAATATCGTCTCAAGAATTGTACTGGGATAAGTAGGGCTACCCAAAATATGCAAAATAAAAAATGCATTTTTAATTTGATAATATGCGAATACATGCATTCCTGCTTATAAATTACATGCAACTGCCTTCTGAAATATAAATTTACTTAAAGTATATTTGATATGTGTATTTTGGTTTAAAAATATGAGGTTTAAGATTACAGGGGTAAAGGGCTTGTCATTCGAGAGAAAAAAGTTCCCTTCAACATCTCTATTACTAATGGTGTGATTTCATTGGAAATTATTTTGTCGTACATACATAACATGCTTTGCACGTCATTACTAGGGCCACACAATGTCCTAAATGTATTTTGGTAGTATTAAGTCTGATTCTTATGTTGGGCACGAAAACGATGCAAAAAATACTCTAGGACCCAGGGTTCAGAAGATGAAAGGTATTAAATGCATTATTTTGATGTAAATACACACCGTATTCTGAAATTTCTTTACTAATATGATGTCATTTTCCAATATGCAAAAATATGCTTCGCATGGGAAATATGCAAAAATATGCATATTTTCCCTGAACCCTTAAAAAGTGTTTAATTTATATATTCTCAATCAACTCAACGACCAAAAATAAGTATTTTCGAAAAATATGCATTGGGTAGCCCTCGTGATAAGAAAACTAAATCAATCCTTCGATCAAGGTTCACGAATAGGGGTCCTTTATAGATTTAATTTATAGATAAAATTCTATCTAAATTTCTCTCGTAAAACTAATTTGGGATTTTGTAGTTATTGACTTATTTGACTGTATTTTCAATAGAGAATTCTACATCAACATTCTGGTATTATTGCTGGATTCTGTTGGGCATCTCTTCATGAACTTGATCACAATGGTCACTTCGTTGAACTACGAGATCCACTGTGAATGTGTGATAATCTATGCCAAGACAATACTGGCGAGCATCAAAATACGCTCCCTGAAGATAAAACAAATCGACAAGGTATCTCTTTCGAATAATCATTCTAGGAATTATTGACTGTACGCAATGCTGTCTCCGAACTCAATCATACAAACATGTTCATGACGAATTTGATAATTTTATTTTGTGCCGCTAGGCTTATTTCGAGTGAGCTACTAATTTGTTCCTTGAATCTAAACCAGAAAATAAAGGTTCGAGGACTTGTTGGCTTGTTGAATTTAAAGATTGAAAATGAATCTACCTTTTGCTGTAGAGCTGTGTCTACTTTTGAGTAATCAATTATTATTAATAATACTTTAATAATACCCTAATATCACTTCAATCTCCAAAATCGAATAAAACTAGACCTCTTAATGAATTTGCTCCGCGTATTCGCAAATTTGCAGCGCTCAAGATACACTCAGGAAAGAGTAATTAAAATTGGGAACAGTCACATACAATGCTTTTAAGCAGGGTTGATCACAAATTTAGAACATTTCTCCTTATTACATTTCAGACATAATAAATATCAACGACAAGGAACTTGAACAGATCTGGTTACTCTCTCTACTCTCAATCGTACAATGGATCCCACCCCTTTTGATTCCATTCGTTCAAGTAAGTTGTAATCAACTGCTATAAAAATCGTTTGGTTCATCTTACTTACTTTTAACAAAAATGTAACCCTATATTTCTATTCAAAGGCTGCCCGCCTCGATAGAGTGTGTCGTCAATTCACCAAGTTCTCCGCAGACATGAAGACGTATGGATATAAAGATGCCACGAATGAAGAACTAACCAGTTTCATGGTCTTTAATATGATTAACAAATTCCGGGTGAGATATTTGCGGAGGAAATTCAAACTTCTCTAAAGCCTAAATTTATATTTAGGTCAAACTACTGTTCCTGCCAATTCGCGCTTCATACCTGAGCTTTATCGCAATCCTCCTTCTGATATCACCAGTGATTTTTGTGCATTATAAAAATATGAACTTTCTGGCATAGGCCTATTTGTATAAATCTTGCATAAATTTTTCTTCATGTTTCACTACTTATGAGTAGGTTAATTAGCGCATCAATAATAATATGAAGTTGGTAGTCTTAGTTATCCGACTGCATATTCTACATTTCACAAAACTATTCGAATTTTGCAGATATTTGGTCTGGAGTGGAAATCTCCTCAGATAATGTTAGTAGCTCCTTCAGAGAGGTCTACTCAAGACTTCCAGAAACTTGATGTCCAATGATTTAAGTGTGAATTCCACGAAAAAACATGTTTGTCGTTAAATTCCATACAAGATAACACCTTGATGCTTACTTAGATATGTGTATTTATAAAGGGAGCTTATCTAATGAAATCAAGACAAAATATAACTAGTCCCTTCTGCACAACACAGTCAGGTTTTATAAATCCTTTGTTCTATTTGTACACAAAAGCATATACAACTGTATATTACTTTCATTCTGTTCACTGTCTCAAGTTTGTATAAGCTAACAAAAGAACTTCCCCTCACATCAGACAGGGTTCATTGAGACAATATCTTCTAATGATCTGTAGATGTACGGTTGTGTGTAGAGGAATCAAGATTCTTTCTCTTGTATGAACATATTTTAACACATACACACACATGAATCGTAGATCATAGGACATAGGTATTGCTATTTAACAATGCATTTCTAGTAATTCTCCAAAGTAGAAGGTACAACCAATAGAACTCTCAATATCTCGAAGCCTGTTTAACAAAGGAGAGGGAAGAAAATGTTATCCTACGCAATTCATTGTTAAATTTCATCTGTGATCGTTTGTTGTGATTTTTCTCGACTATATCCAATGAAAAATTTTCAGCTTGAATAAGTAAAATATATAGTTTTAAGTTGAGGATACAAATCAAGATCGTTTGTTTGGGGCAAGGCGATCCTAGGTGAAGCAACTAGAAAATTGGGATCAGAGCCCAAAGTTCTTTAATAATATTGTGATTAAATTTTACCAATCGTAAGTCAATTCATTCAAACTATTTCATACATAAATACCATCAAAATCTCCTCTCAGGAACCTACAATGAACTTGAAGCTGCTTATCACCATCTTGGTTTTGGTCAGCTCTGTTCTTGGTGAGTACACTTTTACATATTGAAAAAAGCTACAACTTGGATTAATATAGAGAAGGAAATATCCTTTAAAACGAAGCAGGGCTAAATTTAATTCTAAAATTTTAAAATAGTTGTAGCTGAACCGTTGCGTTATCCACAGAGTGACAACAGTTATTTGGATAACAATTATGAAATCGGTGGAGGCGAAGACGAAGACGAAACCACAACAACTACACCTGCGCCAACTACAACAACTCCGCGTACGACGACGACAACAACTCCGCGTCCATCTACCACAACAACGAGACGTCCACCAAGGACAACTCTCAGACCAGAGGAATCAGGTGCTCCAGCACCTCAGTCCTCAGTAAAGGGACCTCAACAGCCGTTGAAGCCACTTGAAGGCGAACGTGGTCCCCCAGGAGATCCTGGTACAATAGGCCAGCCCGGTACACCAGGTAACAGTGGTTCCAAGGGACTAACTGGTCCATCAGGAATTCCAGGCTCGGATGGACTCAGAGGACCTTTTGGCCCTGACGGTTCACCCGGTACAGATGGCCAAGATGGCAAGGACGGTGAGAGAGGTCAGTCCGGTGCTCCCGGTGCTCCTGGTCCAAGAGGCAACATGGGTTTCATTGGCGCCAACGGCCCACAAGGTGAAATGGGCAATAACGGCAGAAAGGGTGACAAAGGATCTGAAGGTATGATCGGAGGTCCAGTGAGTTGATGCGAATATTTCATAGGGAATATTTCTTGAAGATATTTCTATAGGGTGAGAGAGGAAGACCCGGTACAACTGGTTTGCCTGGTTTGACTGGCATTAAGGGACCAATCGGTTCTCCTGGTGCCCAGGGACCTGTTGGTCTTCCTGGAAATCAAGGCCCTGACGGTGAGCTTGGAAGTCCTGGTACTCCCGGTCCTCAAGGCCCAGTCGGTAAAATGGGTATGACTGGCCAGGTCGGTTTCAAGGGTGACCCAGGTCGTAATGGACCCGATGGAGCTAGAGGTGAACCCGGCGATCCAGGTAAAGATGGAATTCCCGGAACTACTGGAGATCTTGGTGAACAAGTAAGAAATCTTTCTTGTTTCTCATACTTTTGTAAATACTATTTTTAAATCAATGCTATAAGACAAGAATTTTATGAGACTGACAAAAGTAAGATTTTTGAATAATTATCTAATGTAATTTTCTTCAATAAAGGGTCAACCTGGTAAAGATGGGAGTATTGGCTTGAAAGGAGAGAAAGGTCCATCGGGCATGATCGGTTCTCCAGGTCCTAGTGGACCTCGGGGTAGGCCAGGACAGCCCGGTACTGCTGGCGAACGTGGAACAAAAGGATCCCTCGGTTTACCGGGTAATCAAGGCCTCGGAGGCCTTCCTGGTGAGACAGGCATCGATGGTGAGCTCGGAAGTCAAGGTGAATCTGGATCAATCGGAGATGTCGGCAAGGTCGGTCCTAGAGGTCCACCCGGAAATCCAGGTGGAAGAGGAGAGCAAGGCCCAGGTGGTTCAAATGGTATGCCCGGTAATCCTGGTATGGATGGACTTCCAGGAAACCCTGGTGAGAAGGGAATCGACGGAGCTGACGGTCAACCTGGTGCTAAGGGTCCAATTGGACCAACAGGTCCTCTCGGAAAGAACGGTGTCCCCGGCGCTAGAGGTTATCCAGGTCAGGATGGCCAAGACGGAGCTGCTGGTCTTAGAGGTAGTCCTGGCATTCGTGGAGAATCTGGTAAGCCCGGTGACGATGGTGTGTCGGGCGATACTGGTGACGATGGATCACCAGGACCCCAAGGTCAGAGTGGTTCACCCGTAAGTATAACATCAAGTTATTTATTTCTTTAAACACTTTATTCAAATTGAAATCTAAAGGGTCCAAGAGGCGAGAGAGGTTCTCCAGGCGAGAGCGGTGATCCAGGCACAGCCGGATCTCCAGGATCCCAAGGACCCCCAGGCCCGAGAGGAAACAAAGGACCTTCTGGCGAAGCTGGTCCCGACGGATCCCCTGGTCTCTCTGGAGAAAAAGGTCCCGAAGGTCAAAGAGGTACACCTGGTGTATTCGGTGACCAAGGCGAACGTGGTGTAAAGGGTAGCGAAGGTGCTCCAGGCAGAGATGGCAAAGATGGCTTGGATGGCAAGAAAGGAAAGACTGGTCTTAGAGGCAAATCTGGTCCCATTGGAGACCCCGGTGATAAGGGACCCATTGGTGATGCTGGATATACTGGACGTCCAGGAATGAAGGGCATCCGTGGTGATGTTGGACCAGAAGGAAAGGCCGGTGATGCTGTAAGTTAACTCTCTTATCCTTTATTATGGCTTATTTTATCTTCTTTTTATCAGGGTGTTGTTGGCCCACTTGGAGAAACTGGATTGCTCGGTCTTCGCGGCAAAAAAGGACCAATGGGCAGTGCCGGAGAAGATGGTGAACCAGGCCCTGATGGTAAGAAGGGTCCACAAGGTATTCTTGGAGAGAGAGGTCCTCCCGGCCCAGTTGTTTACAACAAGGTCGAAGCTGGA
The DNA here is from genome assembly GCA_000715275.1 of Gyrodactylus salaris. Classification (NCBI taxonomy): domain Eukaryota; kingdom Metazoa; phylum Platyhelminthes; class Monogenea; order Gyrodactylidea; family Gyrodactylidae; genus Gyrodactylus; species Gyrodactylus salaris. The sequence continues at coordinate 8,480 of JJOG01003640.1, forward strand.
TCAGCTGGTCCTCCAGGTGAACCAGGCCTTCCAGGTCATGCAGGTAACGCTGGCAGAGGAGGTCCCCCCGGTGTTAGAGGAGATCCTGGTCCTGATGGAAAAGCTGGTGAAGCAGGAGAGATGGGACCCAGTGGACCTAAGGGATCCATTGGTAGAGATGGAAGAGACGGTCCATCAGGTAAACCTGGTCGATCTGGAAATCCAGGACCCAATGGAGCCCCAGGTGAAGCTGGTGAGGCAGGAGAAAAAGGACCACTTGGAGGTAAAGGACCCAACGGAGAAGCCGGAAGACCAGGTGAACTTGGCGAGGAAGGTGAAGCTGGTGAAGATGGCCCAGATGGCGTTATCGGAAACCCAGGTAAAACTGGACGACAAGGTCCTACCGGAGGTAGAGGAAATCCCGGCGATCAGGGCTCAGACGGTACACCTGGCGAGATCGGAGATGAAGGTCCCGTTGGTCAAAGAGGCTATGCTGGACCACGTGGAGCACCTGGTGATGACGGAAATGCTGGAGAGGTTGGAGACCCCGGTCCTGATGGTGAGCAAGGGGCCAGAGGCGCTCCTGGTCGCATTGGTGCACTGGGTGCCCAAGGCAAACCTGGCCCTCAAGGCAAGGCTGGGCCTAAGGGACCCAACGGTCCCGCTGGTGTTCCTGGCGATGCTGGTGATCCAGGTCCTGTTGGTGAACCAGGTAAACCTGGCGATAAGGGACCCAACGGACCACCAGGCTCTCAAGGCGAGAGAGGTCAAAGAGGAGACTCAGGTGGTGCAGGAACTCAAGGACCACCTGGTGAGCCTGGTTTGACTGGAATCACTGGACCTAACGGAAGCAGAGGCCCAAGAGGTCCCAACGGTGAAGCTGGAGTAGATGGAACTGCTGGTGAGGCTGGTCAAGATGGACCTGAAGGTTTCAAGGGAAGAAAGGGTCCTGATGGTCTCGCTGGTAAACCAGGCTCCCCTGGATCCGATGGACACAAAGGCTTCCCTGGCCCAGAAGGCAAGAAGGGACCAGCAGGCGATAATGGCAAAAAGGGTCAACCAGGTGAGAGAGGCTTCGATGGTACCCCAGGTCCTATTGGAGCTGCTGGCGAGCAAGGTATTTCAGGTACATCTGGAGAGCCTGGATATCCTGGTCCTCAAGGCCCAACTGGTCTTACTGGTCCAATGGGTCCTGATGGCAGCTCTGGACCTACCGGTCCCAGAGGTTCCCGAGGTCCTCCAGGCCCTCCTGGACCTCCAGCTACATCATACATGAGTGATGAATCTGTCCTTCCACAATATTTGGGTAACGATATTATTGAGAAGCCCGATGGAAGTGAGAAGCTCCCAGCTCGTACATGCCGTCACCTCGCTTCCCACCATCCAAACAAGGCTGATGGCCTCTACTGGATAGATCCTAATGGTGGAAAGATTCAGGATTCTATTAAGGTCTACTGCAAAATTTCTTCTGGCCAGACATGTATCGAGCCAAAGAATGCGAATATCAAGCCAACTGCCTTCACTAAGGGTGTCAATGGTGAACAGAACTGGATTTCAACTTTTGCCAACAAAAATAAAAAAGTGCGTTTCCCACTGTCTTTTCACAGCTCAATCAAATTAATTTTAAATTATTCTCCCCGTAGTTCCAATATTCAATTGAGGGTAGCCAACTATCCTACTTGAAATCTCTCAGCTCAAAGGCTGTCCAAACCGTCTCTGTTGACTGCAGAAATAGTGCCATCTTCGGAATGGAGATGCTCTCAGAAAATGATCTCTTACTGACAAGCAACGGTCAACTCTTCAACTTTTCAGTTAAAAAAGATGATTGTGCTGTAAGTGTTCTATTTGTACCGAATTCACCTCAAGCAATGCAATCTCTAAGTTTACCATTCAAAACAAACACAGAAAATTAGGTTAATAAATTATTCTTTCTTTTCATCAGCTCAAGAAGGATTCATACGCATCTGCTGAGCTTGAGGTCAAGACCCGCGCTCAACGTCTCCCAATTAGGGACATGTCATTCACTGACGTTGGATCAGAGAGCCAAGAGATTGGCCTCACCTTGGGCAGTGTTTGCTACAATTGAGACCTCTCAAGTTTGAAATAAAGACACACAAACAACAAAAAATGAAAATTTAAACAAAAGTCAATTTTTAGCCGACAACACAATTTTTTCAAAGAGATATTTCACATATTATTCAATGCCAAAAAGACAATTTGCCAAAAATATTTCAGGTTCAAACACAAAAAATCTTAAATTTCTATTATTCCCAAATTATAAAAAAAATCTAGAAAAAACACCACTTCCCAAAACCTCTTTTTTTTATGTAAAATTATACATAAGTGATAAACGGGCGTCGAATCGCGTTTTAGAGATTGGAAGAAGCAAAGAAATTTAACTAACAGAGTGAGACGAAGGTGTAAACAGAGTGGGGGGTCTTTCATGGAAAAGAAACATATTTTTTTTTTATAAAAAGCATAACCAATATCCGTTATATTGTGAAGATAAACTCAATGTCCCGAGCATTGCCCTTAATTACGAGGTGTAATTGCTTTTCGCAAATGTGTGCTATATTTTTTCATCTTCGAGATGATTTTTACCCGATTCTATTATCTGTAAAAAAAGAATATGTTTTATCGTATTTTGAAGAAAAAATGATAATTTTCAACTCTCATATTGGTTCTAATAAAATATAATGTTATGTCAATCACTATATTCATTCAATGCCCATCATGTGGATCAGTTCTTTCTAGAAGCACTTACTCCTGAGTGCTGCTCTCTGAGTGTTTGGGACCTTAACATTTGTCTTTTTAGAATGCATTTTTGAGATTTTATGAATAGTCGTAAAGTTATTGACAAGAGCAGTCTCTAGAGACAATCAGTTTCTTGTCTATTGGTAAATCAATGGACGTACCCACAATTCCTACTTTATGATTTTTAAAATCAAATTTGAGTTAATGAAATTATTTCTATTCGGTTCTCTAAGCTACATATGAGTAGAAATGTCTTACAAATATTTGCTTAAATAAATACACGAATAATTAAAGAGCATTTCTGGGCCAATCAAATTCAAGGGATTAGTCATATTATTCATATATTGTGCAATTAAAAAGTGCTCCTCTGTAGGCAATACACAGAGACCCCCTTTTATTAAAATAACTCAGCTGAGAGTTGATTATTTATGCTCTTCAAAATGGTATAATTGCAAATATTTGCAAATAATTTTTTTAATCTTATACCCTAAATCTTACCCTTCGGGGTCAGGATCGGTGTTTTCGATAATTATTGTTCGATCTACTTTGAAGTGGTAAATGGTTGTTTAGATATTTCCACAAGTTCCTTTGAAGAACCATCCTTGGCTAAAACTCAAAAGTCTAGTGAAAAGGTAAACTTTTTAATTTCAATAAATCTATATTTTACTTTTTATATATTTAGAAGCAAACGTGAAGAACTTTATATCTGACTTGTAATTGATGCATAATTTTTTCATCTTTGAAATTCAAAATATTCCGAAAAGTCCGTCCCACTACTCAGCAGTAGCATATTTACATATTGATTATTTTACAACGGGAATATTTGCACTTCTAGAAGAATAGAATTTTTAGTCAGTATAAAGAAATTAACTTGACCATAGAATCAAATCAAACTGATAGAAAGAGTAGAGGTTTACATGAATATATTCTTCTAAACTATCAAGGCAAGTTTTCAAATCAAAATATTTTAAATCCTTCAAAATAATGGTTTTAAAGTACATATGATGAATGAAAATAATTTCTTATAAATCGACCATAATCTCAGAGTTATCGTATTCTGTGTGGAATACAGTGCTTGAAAGGGTCCACTAGATGGAACCTTTTGACTCAGAGGTGAAAGTGTCTGATAAAGTATACATTCGGATCATGACAATTTATTGATTTGACTAAAAGAGCATATAGATTATGTAATTTGTAATAATCATCATCATATATTTGAGAAATAGCACTTTCGCAGAAAAAAAAAGATTTATTTTAAAGAAATCTCTTTTAATTTTACTTATTGATCTTGCTGCAACTCATCCAATGCACCTGAAAAATCGATAATTGATGAAATATCAATTAGACTATTGCAGTAAGAGAATGAGAGATGTTTCAATTTAAAAATTATGCTAAGGCCTTCCGAATATCAAGAATTCCTGATTATGCAATTTTAGTTTAAAACAAAAAGACCCATTACATTGAGTATCGGATGTTTGTTTCTCGGAAGAAGAGCTTCCTGGAATATTGGATGAAGGACCATGATTACTTCTCGAGATATTCAAATTCATTTAGAATTTAAGAAATATTCACTTTAACAAGAAATTATTCTTTTTCCTGGTGGATTTAATCATGCCTCTTCACGCAGTACCCAAGGAAAAATGGAACCCGCGCAACGTTTGTAGTTTAAATAGCAAACAAATTCTGATTTGAAAAGGAGGAAATCCTTGTTGTTTATAAATATATGCTCAAAAATAAAGGGTAATATGAAAAGCTTCGAATCGACTCTCACATATGAATCTATAGGCTCATTGACTCTTGAGATGTTGTGAAAAGTTTCAAAAGTTTAGAAACAGGAGAGGATGCAGTTGTGGAGGAGTTGGGGGTTCTTAGTAAATGGCATCGAATTGATGATCGATGAATGAATGATTCACTTCAATCGTATGCTTTGAGCCGATGTGGCCGAACAATTTACTTTTCAAGCTCTTGTTGTCACTCGAGAGATTTGCAAGACTGTCTATTGTAAGGTCGGGGTTCATGTCACTAGAAATTTCGTTGTTTGTGGACTTTCTCTGTACTCTCTTCTGTCTCAACTTTCGACCTTCGACGTCTTTCGGAGAAAAGCGGTTATCAATAATTTAAACAAAGTTAAGAGATGTTTAGTTTTGTTCTTTAAATAGAGATATTTCTAGGGAAAAAAATGTTAACTGATAGCCATAAAATTGCAAAAGAAAACTCATCAGGAGCAGGATGACTAAAAATTAATTTTTGAAGATTTCTACGAACCCTACAGATTCTAAAGCAGTTTGATCTAAAAAAGGAAACTTGAAGCGAAAGAACTGTACATGAACAGTTTTAATGCTTTAAGGAGAGAAACCTTTAAGTGAATCTCTAATAAAAGCCATTTACAAATTCTGAATTTTCAGCTTAAAATCAACTCTATTTCAGAAGCAAAGGAAAAACTTTTACAAAATCTAAAGACTCTGAAGGAGTATGTTAGCAGAAAACAACCTATAATTCTCTTGAGCACTATACGAGAAGGAGCCCAAAAGTTGATTTAAAGTTTGAGTTCTTTTTTCTAACTCTCCTAATAAACTCTAGAGTAGTCACCCTGCTTGATTCCTCCAAACTCACTTTTTCTTGAGAAGTGATTCTCAAAAAACAATATTATGGTTTCTCAAGGTGTGTGTGTTAAAATGCATGAACTGGATATAATTTTATGTTTTTACTCTGAATGTCATCTATCCTGTGTTAGCCTTGAGTAATTTGACCAGGTTCAGTCAAAAATATAAATTTCGTCCACATCATCACACAATTTTATAATGGTTGGATAATAATTAAACTATCTAAGTTTTAATTAACCAATATAAATACGACATGCTTGAATAAATCAGGTTTTCGATCAAAAATCTCAGTTCAGGTATTCATGCGGGGTTAAGGAAAAGGTAGCAGAAGAAAATAATCCGAGGTCTAATCTTCAAAATTTGCTTAAGAGGTTCTTTTTCTCAGACTCTACCTGCTGTGTCCTAGCTTTGAGAAAATATTGCTTATTGCTGTCTGTTCAGTTCAAATTGTAATAAAGTTTCTTGTACACCAAGTTTACAGACAGCCTTTTGTTCGAGGCACGCTTTCTAATTAATTAGACGCTTTTTACAAGTTTGTAACATCTGGTCTTAATAGCAGGCCTTTGTTATATGAAAGTTCTTTCGTGTTAAAAGAAAATGATATAATTTACACAATAAAAGAGTTATCATGACTTCTTATAAGGACAGATTAGAAACTATTGTAAATAGAAATCATTGAAGAACATAATGAGTGCGAGAATAGTTTGAAAAACACTCGTTATTTTTGTCATAATTTTCTATAGATTAAAGAAAATGAATAAAATTATATAAATCGAAACTCTTGCTTTTTGGTAGAAAATAAGAAAATCGAAAATATGAATAAAACCAATCTACGCCAGTCACAAACGCGGTCAAACAAACAAATCCAGACTTACAATGGTTAAGTATTATTGATGGATCGTACATTTCATTAAATTGAATTTTATTCTGATTATCAACGAAAAAGTTGTTGTATATTTCAGAATTCAAACCAATCAAATGTCGATCATCAGGAGTTCCTGAATGAGTATAAATTTTCATTAATAGCATGACAGAAGGAAATCTCTATGATATCTAAGCGGGGATGAACTTGAACCCTCCTAGGCGTTAAAACAGTATTCATAACCTCAAATACGGAAGATCTAAGTATACTTTTTCGGTTGATATATGATGAGTCATCATTGATGACCTATAAAAGTGCTTATAAAGTCTGAGCCTAGGAGGTTTAAAGGTTCATTGACCTGATGTAAATGGGATATTTGTTAATCGATCGGGCTTCAAACATTCAAACGGACTACAGAAAGAAACAAGAATGTTAGATTATGAATCTTGAAAATGAAACAGTATTTTCCTTACAAAAAGATCAGGATTTTCAAATATTCTCTCTTGAATAAAAATAAAATAAGATTCATATTGCATTTTAAAAGGAAACACTAAAATTCAGCACACACAGCCGTTTTTGTAATAAACATTTCCTTATAAAAAACCTGTGTGCAATGATGAAATCTGTACATAGATGTCTGCATTCAAATTGCCCCACTTTTCTAGATAATATATATATAAATATCTCAACCCATTTTTCTACATCTAAAATGTAAACTCAATGTTTTGTAAAGCTCTTCTGTTTTTGAAAGAAATAATAAGTGCATTCTATGATTGATGCAGATGTCGAATAGGTTTGAACTTTTTTTAATTTCTAATTCGGTAGAAGCAAAATAATTTTTATAGCCCCTCTTTCTCATTTTTAAGTAGTGTAAATTAATAAACTCAATTCTTTCAATGAATAAAGATTCTTTCGAACTAATTATTTGAGATCTTTACAATTACAAGACAGATATAATCCGTTCTCTAGTTGGAAGTAGTGAATCATTGTTCTGTTAATGAGGAGAATCGATTGCAACACAAAGACATGAGATTAAATAAAATCGCTTACTGGTTCCATTCGATGAAAAGGTTTGCTGGCCTCTCTCGTCATAAGGTCTCGTCTTGACGCTTTCATTCGTTGGGCAGGTCTCGTTGGTCTTCATGAACAAGCTACGCGTCTTGGGTGTAACCAGAGGGCTGTTGTTGTTCGAATTGATAATGGTGTTACATGTCAACTGACTGAGGGCCGGATTGTTAATACGAAGACCGATTTCTGAGTTGATATTACTAGAATCTGAGTTGTAGCTTTCGTTGAAGGTGTCTTTTAGAGGGTTCCTCATCGGCATTATCGCCGCTTCGTATCGTGTGGGGAATGGGGGTTGCTTTTTGTAATCACGATTTTTCATAAACTTTGAGAACCAGAGGAACAAGAAGATGAGACAGGCTAATATAAGAAAGTTGAGAACTCCTAAGCCGATTACGGCAAATATTAGACCTTTTGTCATTTTTGTCTCAGATCCCTCCATAGTTCCATTCGTAGAGTTGGCCTTGATAATTATTGGCAAAGTGTAGTTTTCAAAGATTTCTTTTTGACTAATCACTTTTAGCTCATTCATTAGAGGGCCTTCGGTCGCTACTATAATGACTTCTGGAGTTGTTGAAGGCACATTGGTTGTAGCTTCAGTACTTGTCGTTGTCGTTTCAACAACCTTCATCGGCATTTTAGTTGTAATGTCTTTGTCTGTCTTCTCATGCCAACACTTGTTTTCCACGTCAAACTTGAGGCTTTCAAATGAATCATTTGGCTGAGGGCTTGTGAGGCATTCAGAGCTCGAGAATACTTGGCTATTAGCGGGCTTCTGTTTGAGCATATGGGAAGTGAATGAGTCACCAGTACTTCTCACTTTAGTGTAAAGAACGTAGCTGGGTTGAATTTTCATCGCATGACTCTTATCAAAGCAGAGACTCTCTTTGTCTGGCCAGACCCGACATACGAATAGGTCCGAGCAGTGCTCCAGTTTGACTGACCACGTCTTGAATGGCAACCAGAGACGATTAAATGCTGATTGAGAGTTATTTGCTTCACAGTAGATATTCAAGCGGAAGTACACGCCCTTAAGCTTATCCAAAATCTCTAAATCCTTTGGTAAAAAGCTTTCCTCGTCCCATTCTAACGGGTTCCACAAGGATAAGGCGACAAGGTTTCTACTGGAGATCAAATCTATAAAGTCATACCTTGAAATCTTTGCGAAATGAATGAAAGATATCGCAAGGCCAAGTCGGATTTCTGGGGTCTGCTTTATAGCAGAGTGGATCTCACTTGTAATTCCAGTGAATAGGCGGTCTAAGGCACCATCGATTATACCTTCAAGCTTCACACGATGACGCATATTCGTTTCATCGAACTCGGTTTTTATAAAGACCTTTACGTCACGAGACTTTGAGTAAGGCTGTTCGTTTGGTTTTATAATGTAGGTACATATGAGATTGGAAATGAAGTTTCCCGGGTGTTTCTCTTGACAATCCAAGTAACTCTTATTGTTCTTTTTAACAATGAAGCACTTGACCTTATTACACGAGTTCTCCTCGGTGAGTTCCCTGAGCTGGGTGCTGCTCTGTGGGCGTTCTGTCGCAAAGATTACCGTCTCATCTTGCTTCAAGTAGCCCTCCGGGGTCTCATCCACCTCAAGGAGGCCATGTTCATCGAACAAATCTGAGGGTTTCGAATCAAAATAGTCACCCTCGCTAGTAATACCCATGGGTGCATCTTCATCCAAGTATAAATTATGCAGATCTATGCTGTCTATCAAGGGTAAATAGGTTTTTGAGGAATTATCTCCATCGCCGTTAGAGTGGACGACAATTAGAAAAATTATCAGGAAATTTGTGAATATTTGCATCAGTTCCTCAGGAGAATATCATCTGGAAAAGTGTAAATTACTAATTACTATTCAGTATGCAGGAATGAGATTATTTTTAAATATTTTTCCACCGTGTAAAAGTACATTTCAGAAAAAGCTAGTAATATTCTTATTGATCAATGGAAAAATATGGTTTCTTATCAACGTTCATATCAAAACATCCGCTAATCCAACAAAACCATTGCCTCTTATTATGATGGACTGTTGTATTGTACAAAAAGCTTAACTTGATTTCATTGCTTATCTTCTTGAGCTTCTCACACACAGATACTTACTATCTCTTCTTGGAGATCAATAATGTAAGGAGATTTCAAAAATATGCAAGCATGATACTTTGAGCAAGTCTTGATGAAAAAGCGTTATTAACCATAGAACAACTGATTCGGTTTCAAGACCAATATATGTAGAGGTTGATGAAATCAATAAAAAGCGTCAGTTGATTTTTTCATCATTTTCAGAAAAAAAAGTTAAATAATTTAAACCAGTGCTCTGTGAAGGTTGAAACGCTATGCAAGAGTAACATCATAATTCCTACTGAGGGCTATTTACGAATTTATTTCTATGTGCAATTTTAAGAACACAAATATTCGCACAGGAGCCTTGAGGAAAAATTGAGGGAAGAGGAGGATTTTAAAAGTTTCTTTAAACAAAATTTAGCAAATTAACATGATTTATTTTAATAATTTGAAAAAATGCTAGACATTGAACGTAGGTATTTGCTTATTGGAAAGAGGGATGCGTCTATAAAACTATTATTTATAATACGAAGGTAATTAATAAATGTTGGTTCTGTATTCAAAATAATATGGTTTCTCTTAAGCGTTGCAAAAATACTCTCAACTTTTAGTAAATCTGACGTAATCAATCTATTTAATTAACAAAATTATAAATAGTTACGCCAAAATAAGTCAAAACATTATATTCCAGCCCCTCAAGTTGAGTAGAGTTATAATCTATTGCATCGTTGATCAAGGAGTCCTCTAAAGTTGTGTCATTTTCAAATGAGAGATTTCTAAATCATATACAATTTTTAAAAAGTATTAATCTTTCCATACAGAAAACAGCAGAGCTGTCTCGTATATTGCAGATAGAAATCAGACATAGTGTTCTCAATATTATAGATTGTGTGCCGTGAAAAAAAATTAATTGAAGATGAAATGTGTTCTGCTAAACATTTGCAATTATCGTGTTTATTAGATAAGAGCGATTTCCCGATACATGCGTATTACATAATGCTTGTTTTTATTAGAGATTGGGTTCGTATTTGCAGAAGGTATTTATTTACAACAAGCATCCTTAAGTTGATTATGAAAAGCTTGAGATTAAAGCATGTTTCGGGACATCATTTTGAGAACATTGATTTAAAGACATCAAAACCTTGGATTTTTATTGAAAATTTCCAAAGCCTTTATTGCACATATATGACAAAAGGCAGAAAGATGTAATAACTCTGAAGGATAACTCCTTCCAACAAATAATTAATTGCTTGCACTCAATTTCAATCATTACAGAGACCTGAGATCTGGTCACGTTTTCATAAATCTAAATTATTAATGTATTTTCTTCAAACAACACTAGACTTGATTAATTTTTGACTATAAACAAAATACGCTTCATTATAAAACATACCTGGTCACAAGGCATAAAATTATAATATTTAGTCTTGTCCACAACCATTGAGGCTCCAAAGGGGAGTGGGTTTTATTTTATTAAAGATATCTAAGCAAAAATTTGTATTCTAGGAAGTTTAGAACCTTCAATGTAATCTTCAAGATGTATCAATTAAACATAGTCTTCGATAATTGGTTGGTTATTCAAAATTCGCCCAAATAAGATCAAGATATAAGTGGTCAACGGCTTGGAATGGCCGGAAAAGATCTATGATTAGATCCATCGATCTTGACGGAGAACTGGTTCACACAAAGATCCTTCTAATAGATTGCATATTCGGTTAGTGGTAGAGAAAATCGCTTGTTTTCTTTATCACATATTTACTCTCTGAAAGACATCTCAGTGTCAGATCAACAGATCAATAAAAGACTTCTTTTAGACTCAAGAGAGTCAATGAAAGCATATTCTACAAATACCATATTCACTACATACAAAAGATATAATTCTCGTCTACATTTTTACATATCAAAACTTTAAATTATTCATTGCCTGGGTAAAGTTATATTTGTAAGACCCAATTATATCTATGCATGTAAAGTGGAAAAACAGGTCTCTTTCCTGGCTTCATAATCAACTGACAGTGTTTGCTGATACAATAAAAGGTTTAAAAACTGTGGTGAATGAATAATACGATGAATAATTGAAATAGTCTAAAATCGTATTTTTTAGGCTCTTAGATTGCGAGTCTCTTCAAGTTTATAAATTTTTTACAGAATATTCAAAATAAATGAAAACAAAAAGTTCAAAAACTAGAAAAGATGATATTTTAAGAACATTTCAAACATTCCAAGTGTTGCGTGCAATGAGAAATGAATAACCCCTGTTCTCTGTCATGTTGGAAACAAGCGGAATAAGAGTACACTTGCAAGAGAATTTTCACACAACTTTTCGTGAACATGATCTTGAACTATGACTTGTAATAATGACTACCCCCTTCTATGACGATCAATGATATCTCTTTCAAGATAACATTATACACTTTTCTTGTTTCAATTTCTCTTCTGCCTTGAAGTTGACCTTGAACAAATGTAAACTAATTATCACTGTAGTGTTTTCTACTGCTTCCCAAGATTTCATTTTATGAAAAAACACAGTTAACCCTTTCCATGGTGAATCGATCAAGGTTATGCAAGAAAATCGATGATCAAACTTTCGATAGGTTCATACGATCAAAGTCATCTTGACATCGAGGTTATGAAAGGGCTGTGGAAAAAGTAATTGAATCAACATTACTTTTTCTCTCAATTAAATTGTCAGCAAGCTTTATGGTTCTCAAGAAACCGTTATTTTGGTAAATAAAATCTAGATTTAAGATTTTCAATAACAGGGCAAATGGATCGTTATTGATTTAACCGCTATGCTAATTAGAAGCGGAAACGAAGCATTCTGCACTTAATTAGTACTACTAATACTCCTTTCAGTTATACAATATGCATGAAATCACCCTGGAATTAGAAATAACGTAAATGGGTGAATTTGAACTCAGAGAGAGAGTGAATCTAAGGGTATCAACCTCTGATATTCTTTATAGATATTTTTCTAAGAAGAAAGTTCACTCTACACGGTGTGCTTGAATAATTCATTCATGTGTCAAAATATTCCTCAGTGAGTAGAACATTCTGAGGAGTGAGTGAACTTTTACAGAGTTCAACAGTTCTTGGCTAATTGGTTATACAACAGTTCACTGCATGATTGACACTCTTTAAATTCATCTTGGTAGCGGATTTTTCCCTCCGGTTTCTCTCTCTACTCATTCAACGTTTGCCCTTTAAATGGTCTCCTAGAGAAGCTAGGATCTTGAATTCGTATACGGCTAGTCGAGAAGCCAATAATTCATCATTGCTTGTATTGATATTTGATTGGAATATTTTAAAGAAACGAATTTAAAGACTGGGTTACGCTTATCAATTCTATTGAAAACACAACTAAATCCAATTTAAAGACAACCAATACAGCCCATCTTATGGAGTTTCAATGATAAATTATCATTGATAATACAAAATGAAGAATCAATTAGATACACTTGAAAACGACAGCCTGGATCTCATATTGAATTGAACTCACCAATTAAAGATAGACATAGATTTCCAGAATGATCCTAAATTTTGAAAATGATGAAAAAGAAATGCAGAAATTATCGCCTCTATGTATTTCCGTACATCAAAGTAATATGTTACGAGAATTTAGTCATTATTATTTGATAATATTGAAATTGTTCAATTCTCTCGACCAATGAGAAGAGAGTGAAGTCATTCAGCGAATGATATGCACGCATTTCTACTACACTTTTTTTCAATGAATTCTAGTAATGCATGATTCTCACATTAATTTTTTTGTTTTCTTTCTCAGATTCAATCAGATGTACTGTGTGTGAAGAAGATCATCTGTGCATATTTTCAGGGCATAGTTAAAGAGATTAGCCTTGTACGAAACTCGTCAATCAAGGGGAATTCGAGAGGCTATCTTATTAACACATAAAATGTGGGGTTATTTGATGCCATTTTAACTAATCCACAGGATTTAACAGGCGTGAATATTTTCCTTCGTTTTAAGAAACTTATTTTTCACCAAATTATTAGGGGCATCTAAGTTTCATTGAGATAGAATCCTATTGAAACATTATGTTATAAAATGTGTTATCAATTATTCACTTTCATGTGATGCCAACGTTCTAAAGGATGGGTTGCAATCAAATTCAGACATTACTTTCATCAGACTTTTTTTTCAAGATTTTTAATGATTTTTTTATTGAGTTATATATATTTGTTGTTATAACTCTACTATTATCAATTTATGTAGCCCTCAGAGAGGATATTTCAAATTTAACGAAAAACATTTTACTCTAGTCACAGGAAACTGGAAGTTTAAGAGATTCGTGGCACACCAGTGTCCCTAAGGCTTCCTAAGGGAGTAACCTATTAATACACTTGTATTATGTACTTGTATCATTGTAGATGACTAACAGTCATTAAATAGCATGGTTATTAGGTTAAAATCATGAGCACTACTAAGTAATGATTACTTCAAACTTGAGTTGTTAAGTATTCATCACCGTTGGTGAATCGTAGTTAATTTGTCCCACGTCATTAATAATTTTCATGGTTATTAGGTGAAACCAATCCTTTCTGCTATGGTTTCGGTTTCAAAAAAATGAATAACTATACCTTTAACAGTCCAATTTGGAACAAGTGAAATTCATTAAGGCAGAAACGAAATCCAATTAAGAAAAAGTGTAATTCAAAATGGTTTTTATTTTTTGTGTTATCTTGAACTGATTAATTTAATCAATTTTCCCAATACTTCATATCTTTTGGCTTTGAAAAGAAAAAAATTCAATTCAACCATCTTCAATATGTGCCCTTTCTTTGTATATTGAGAGTCAAAATATTAAGGCTTGGTCCTTACTCAAACTCACTTTGATTGAAAAAGCTTGGAGCATATTTAAAGAAAAGATTAACTGCTTGCAGAGAATGGAAATGCACGATAAGATCTTTTTCATGATTAGTTATAATTTCTTTATTTTTCTTTAAATTATGCATATTTTACAAACTTTCCACTTGTATTTCTCAGAAAGTAGTGCCCTGGTTATAATTAATAAGCTATTAATTAATTAACTTTTCCTTAACGAATTTCGGAACTTTTTAAATGGCTTTCATTTTTTCCATTTTGAACTATAAAAGGAATAGTTTGATCAAAGTCTCTTCTCCTCCTCTAAGAATGATTGATTATTTATCTAAATCTACTGAAATAATTACAGCCATATACTTGATGATAAACTTCTAGCAATAATGTCATCTTATTCCTCTAGATCACATTGCTCGATGACAATTATGTTTCCATCGGTTCTCGTAACACGACATCGGTTCTCTTTCACCTCCAGCCAAAGACTGTGCTCGTGAGCGTCGAGGGGGAGATGTATGACGAAAACGACGATAAAGAGGCAAAGAAGAGGCCCCCGAAGAGGAATCCAATGGCGTTGAAGGTTCTAACGAAAACCTCGAGAATGAGGCCCCTACTTTTTAAATTGCTTTCGTTTTCCCCCTTTTGAATTTCACTTGTTCCAAATTGGACTGTAAAAGGTACAGTTGGCTTCAGAAGAAACGAAAAAGATCAATTTTGGAAAATCAGTAAGAACTTGTTGGAAGTAAAATCTGACAGATGAAATGATGATCCCATTTCGGGGTCAGTTCTATTAAAATAAGGGTAGAAAGGTGTCGATGTTTTTCTGCAAGCTTTTCTACTCTGCCAAGGAAAAAATAATAAACGATGAATACTCAAGACTTGGTTTAGGTGCTGATGTCGTGATGAAATTATCTCAAAGTTTATCGCAGATAACTTCTTTTCCTGCATTCCCCTTCCCTTAGAACTAAAACGTCGTGGTCAAACAGATTTGGAAAACTCAAATGAAATCTGAAATGGTTCCATAAGCGCTCTGTTCGTCTTATTACCTCCTTTGAAGTACCTATTCCCTTGCACCACACTTTTATCTATTGTAGTGTGTAAGAAGTCAAAGAAATATAAATATCGGTCGATAAGCCTGAAAATGTTTTCAGTTACAAAAAAAATATGGGTGGATCTCACTGACAGCTTTATTTCCCGAAGCAAGGCCCTATACAAGCCAACGAGGTGGAATATTCATGTATTCTGCAAACAATACTGATCGCAAGTGTCAATCTCTCGAGAGGAAAATATTTTCTTGTTGAACTAACCAAAAGTGGCCTCCTTCTCCAGATCTTGCTCTGGTCAAATCAAATATTATTCTTGATAATAAAATTTGAGAATTGAGATTAATCAATCTCTGTATTATATTCTTGACAGGTGATTTGTAGACTGCAAAATCATTTCCAAACGCGAATCAGTATTATTGATAGCTTGTCAGAATACAATAGAACCCTCCCTTTCCTTGGGTCTAAGATATTTGGTAAGTGAGATCATCAATCACTATAAATTGAACGTACAGTCTACATCTTCAACAATGTTTAAGTATAGCGCAATAAAATCTCCATCGTAGAGTTAAGACTGGTACGCGAAAAAGAGGGCTTGCTTTTGGTGGATATTCTTCCTGTCATATATTTCCTAAAGTGGATACCAACACCCTTCATCCACAATATTCTTACTCTCAAATTGAGAGTCTCAATGGATTCAGTACTATGAAAAGGTTTTATTCTGGGAAATCTCTTTATTTAAATACTGAGGGTTGACAAATAACCTCCGTTCAAGCTCTTGTTTTCAGCAAGTTCCGTATGTCTCCTCAAACAACTTTACAATACATTTATGCCGCCCAATCTCAAGATGAAAATGTCAAAAATAAAAAGCACAAGGTTATATTCAAGTCTATTTTGAATTACAGACATTTGACCAAATTTTGCTTAAAAATTATATTTTTGTTATTGTCAGAAAAGTCGAGATTTGACACAACTTCATTGATTTTTGTGTCCAGATGATTAGCTGGAGTATTTTGATCAAGGAACGCCTTCTCCAAAGCAATGCTCATTAATAATTACGAGATGTACTCTCGTTCTCTCCCCCCCCTCTTTCTCTTTTACGGTATTACTTAGACTCCAAGTTTGATGATATCACGTAGCTGGATCAAGCGAAGATCTGGAAACTAAAAGTACGACTTGTGCAGACTCTGCACTGTAGAGTGATTGATTGTTGAAAATCAGAAGGCAAAGTATTTGCGGCTTATATCTTGCGTGAAGGAATCTTTGATTCATGTTCGGATTCGTAGCGAGAACAAAAGTGACCGGCATTCGAAAGACAATAATTGACCCGCGTGTAGAATTGAAGATCCAGATCGAATATCTGCAAATATTCCTATTTGAATGGTAAAACAAGGTAGAAACCTTGATGGTTTTAAGAATTGTAAATACGATCGGTAAACTTGACATCAATACTTCTGAAGAGTGAAAAATACTTGAATTTTCATGTGAACTGATTACCAAAATTATGAAATGTACACAATTTAGGATCTCTAAAAGTCACGTCTATCTAACGATAGCATACACAGAAAAGGTATCTGGATCAACTTTTGCAGAAAAGAGATTTGGTATCTCTTAAAAGATAAATGCAAGAAGCTAACCATGCAATCAATACCAGTTGATAGCTGAGTAATTTCTGACCTACTTCCGGAAATCTGAGCTTTGAAGAAGAGAAAACGCTACATAAAGGCATGCATTTTTGATGTACACAGAAATGATACTTTTATAAATGTTGGATTTGAAGCTAAAACGCGATTTAAACGCTACTACTCATTAGTAAGTAGAATATACATTTTTAGTAAAAGCTGATTAAATTTTAATCAGATTCAATTTATGAGGACCTTATGCGATCATTAGGGATACTTTTCATATTTTTAATGGTCGGGTGTTATCTTTGAAAAAAATTAACATAATTAATTTTTCATTCATTGCCCAAATGTCATATTTTTATCAATTCTTTTCGGTCGAATTGGACGCTTCTAACTACAAAGTCTCAACTTATCAACCAGTTATAAAGATTAGATAATCTTTACTAACACATAGGGCTTGTTATGCTAAGATTATTAATAGTTCTTACAATATCAGACCTCTCCATTCATCAAGATAGTTCCTTCGCTGAATGCTGTTAACAATGCCCTGTCATTCAATGACGAGTTTAAGAAAAATTATGAATTGTGAAAATGTTCTGTCAATGGAAGAAAATGCTTCTTAATTCATCAACCCTCATCATGCCTACAGATATTAGACTCTGTAAGGATACTCAATTCCGTGATTATACTAAGATGCTACTATCAGCTGGGATTCCACAGCGTAAGCTAGGAATGTGAAGATTAGTTAAATTTTGAATTACGCGGAGAGGCAAAAAGTTGTATAATTTTTCATAAAATTTGTCATATTTTTGGAACCCCTAGTGATCAATGATTACTGATCATACATGTAAAGTCCTCTTGAAAGTGTAGAAAATCAACCATTTTTTCAACATGTAAAATTTGATAAATTAAGTGGTATATACATTTTTGAAAATAATTATTCATTTTTAAAATTACAGAATTTAATTTTCTCTATATTTTATTCTCGTCATTTTTCTTACCTAAACTATGGTATTGTGAACTTTTTTTGCTAAAAAGTAAAGTCTGAATTCTATTTTAAAAATCAATAATCATTCTCATCCCAAATTGGAGATATTAAAAAGGGGTCTTCTCATGTGAGGCTCCAAATGGGTCTTTTGTGACTTGAGTTACACACAACAATGAATCATTACTCAATTCTCATTGGCCAATACTCATAGGGGTGCAAAGTCATTTCTGTTTGACACGCAAGTCCATGAGCTCGCTCGTACAGGATTATCAAACAAAGAAATTTCTATCTCTTTGGGAATAACACGCGCACAGGTCAAATAAGCGAAAAGGCCTTTCAAAATCCAAAAATCAGAAGATGTACGAAAAAATCAAGGAATTTTGTATGCATTTGATAAACCAATTAAATGGGTTGATCTTCACAAGCGTTTCAAACCAGCTGCAGATGATCTTGGAATTTTCTTCACAGATCGTCTTATCAGACAATTTCTAGTCTTAAATGTTGAATTCAAAAGACAAATAGTTTTTTATATTTTTAGAGCTTCGAAAGAAGATATTTTGCTTTGAAAGATAAGCTCAAGTTTATAGCTCCCCAGTAAAAAAGGTCGCCCACCTGACAGGAATCAGAGAAGATTGTCTGCACGAATGGATCGCAAACCAGAGAAGAATACGAAATTTTTGCCAGAATTGTAATGAAAATTACAAAAATGTCCTTCCTTGGAACATCCTTACATAGATGAACATGCAATGGAACTAATACACAAGTGGAGAAACTCAAGACGAAAAATTCGAATGAAATTTGACAACTAACAGCTGTAAAGAATTCGGAAGTCCCAAGGATTTCACAGGGAGCAGCGGTTGGGCGAGAAGTTTTAAGCGCAGGCATAAAACTAAAAACTATAAAGTTTACGGTGAAAGAGATCAAATAGACCTTTCCTGAAAGTGAAATTTTTAACGTGGATGAAGCAGCTTTATTCCACAGAGACAGAGGATGCATAACTCTTGACACGTCTTCCGATAATTGTCGAGGAATGAAAGGGTCTAAGGAGAGAATAACCCTTGTTATGTGTTGTAGCCCGACCCTTGTCATCGGTAAGATTTTTTAGGTAAATCGAAAAAACCGAGGTGCTTCAAGAATAATGGGAATGCCACCGCTTGGAATAATGGCTTTCTATTCGAAGAATGGCTCAACAAGTGTGGAGAGTTTTATTCGCCTAGAAATATTCTGCTCCTTTTGGACCATTCCATAAGAAGCCAGTCCCTCCGAATAATGTGACCTTATTATTCCTTACTTCCGTTGCACAGCCACTATACCAAGGAATTATTTGGAGTTTCAAATCAATATTTGTCGAGAAACTTCAGAGTCTTTTTCTTGAACCGGACATCAAATATGCCTACGCGTTGGTTGAAAGATCATTCAAGGATGCAACTATTTGGTATGATAAAATTCGATTAATGCTTGTCTAAAATAAAATAAGATCTCTTTAATATCTCGGCGCTCCTTCTCGAGTTTGGGTTAATGATCAACGACTCGAACGATTTTGGGATCATTTTTGTTAAGATGGGGTCGGCTGTTATTAAGGATCTCGGTCTTACTTACAACGACAAGTTGATGTAGTGTTCTACATAAATTCTTTCTCTTAGATTGCAGATTTACAAGTAGAAGATCTTCCCACTCTTTGATGACCCATCCGGTGTCTTGTGCTCGATCTCCAAAGTGCAATCCCCAGGGATGGTCTAGTGGATCTTTCCCCAAGTCCTATGAATATGATACCTCCCTCCTCGAAATGAGGTTACTTTGTAAATAGTTTCAAAACCTTCCTCCCACATTATAACCCTTCATGTAAACCCGAAGAGAGTTAGACTCGGCTATGAAACTCAATTCTAAGAAAAAATCCAAAAGGATCAAAGACTTGGAGAACATCTTCCTTC
>JJOG01003641.1:0-11514 GCA_000715275.1 Gyrodactylus salaris
TAAATTGGTGTAAAAGTTTTATTTAGCTACGAGTTAAATCAATGAATTTTCCACTACTAATAGCTCAATATTTTACATAATTAGTTTAAAATTGTTTTAAAATACCTTTCTAAGGAATCAGATCAACACTTTTACAAATCTTATATTTTGACAATACACTGTATTTAATACAGAATGTTCATTTGATTCATTTATGTATATATTTTTTTCTTGTTTATTAGAGTGAAAATTTTGAATTTATATCAAAACCTATTATGAGCTGGAAATATTTTTCCCTTCAGCTGATAGGATAACTATGTTGAATTATTATTATGATGCCAACCTAATAACCAGAGCTGCAAAAAATATTCTTTTTTTCTCGGAATATATTCTATTCTTTTAACAAGAAGAATATGTCGAGAACCACAAAATATTCTTTCAAAATTGAAGATTTGTAGATGCAAGAGCAATTGAACGTGTTTATAAATTGATGTGTACTTTCTAGCAAGAATAAAAATGAGATGGAAAAACTCACAAAAAACTAATAGAAATAGATCATAAAATGGTACGAAGATTTCTTTAAATTCTTATCAATGTATAGGCCCCTCCTTGTAAATTTTCTTTTTTTTATTATCGATAAGAGAAAATCTTGCAATATTAATTTTGTAAATATATATATTTTTTATATTAAAAGTGATAAAAATTCGAGTCTATTGTATTATTATTGTAAATATATTTTTTTCTTATATTATTTTGGTAAATACTCCTATAGAAACTCTTCGACTTTGAACTCGGATAGACATTTCGAAACGCAAATAGGACAAGAACCAATCACATGCTACTTCTAATAAGGAAGCGTTGTTTGCGAATTGAGAGATTGAATATTGTCATTAATGATAATGGGTGAAATAAATCTCTTGTCACTTCCTCTTTCTCACATATGAGACATGAACAATTTACACTCAATTCATTTTATCTCTAATGTTCATTTCTAATTTATATAGAAAATCCATCAACATTCATAGCGACAAATGTGGAAATAAAAAGAATAATTTTATTGTATGAGCAAAAAAAGTAATATATTTTTCCCTCTACAAATCTATGCAAAATCGATACTTTGATAGTCAGTTTGAATTTTGATAATAACAAAAATTCAGAAATCGAAAATCCCATTCAAACACTAATGACACAATATACCACTTTGTTTGATTAATTTAGCAGAATAACCTGATTAGGAAGACGAATTTAGGGGAGAAAATCAAATTGCTATATGATAACAACTGAAGTGCATATGCATCCGTATTCTTATTTGAGTAGATTTGTTTACGATTTGATTTAAGAAATCTTGTTCCTTGCTTTATTTTTCCTTTAGTTATTCCAAGTCAAACTCATAGTCAGTTTTTAAGACTTGATAGATCCTATCTGAACTTTTCTATTCGCATTGCATTAGCAAAGAAAGAAAATCTATTTCTCTTATTTAAAACTTCTAAAGGATTCAGAAATAATATTTTCCACCAAGGAGCTTTTGGACAAAAAGGATTCCTCTTCAATCATTGACAAGGATTCATCTTGGATTTATAGCAAGATGAAAGATAGATCTGACAAAAAGAGAAGTATAGTATTCTGAATGGTTATAAAAATACCAGATGTCTTTCACAAAAACATAATTTTAGCTTAGTATAATTAAGAAAAATATGACAAACACCAGTTCTGTTTTTTCTTATAAAGTTAGATAAAAACCTAAGTTAGAAAGTGTACAGAAAGTATTTAAAATGAGAAACTTTTCTTAAATCAAGAAGATCCAACTGCTAGCATTCCTGATGATACAGGCCTGTCGGAAGACCCATAAAGAGTGGATCTCGCTCACTAAGATCTACTGCTCGTAGGATAGTGTTGAGATTCTTCTTAAGCAGGGCACATTTAGCGTGGGCCATTTCAAGTATGAAGTATTTGTTAGGTATCGAATGCTTTGTCATTGGTTGACTTAAACAAGATAATATACAGTTTACATTTAGATATTTGTTCAAGTCAAGCATTATTTTAAACTTTGAAATTCAAAGACCTAATTAATTAGGTTAATCTTCAATTTGGAATTATTTAACTCTTGGATGACAAGGGGTTTATCCAGACAGATATGCTGAGACAGATTCTAAAACTTTTAAATCGAGAATCTTCCTAAAAGATAAAAGTCAGTGTTGACCTCACTTATTTTGGAGCTAAGCTCCACTTTCAGATTATCGTTCTATGGCAGTAGATATAACAGAAGCTGAATTATCTCAAGAGAAAAATTGGTAGATTAACTCTGAATTTAAAAACGAATTTTCAGTTAATAGCGTAGCGTGACACAGAAGAATTATCGTAATTATTTCAATCGACATTCAATGAAATAGTTATAAATAGAGAGAGAATTTACCATCGTAAAACTATTCTTTCAGTGAAACAGGTTAAAACGGAATTTAGGGTAGAAATTTATTTGCCTTGATAATCGGTGGAGTTTTGATATTTTTCAATACAAACGTTTTAAGTCAGAACTGCTGAACAATAAAAATTATTTTCAGAGTTCTTTATTAAAAAATACCCGCTCTGCACGCCTTTCGTCTTATTAAGACTCTTCAGTGAAGCTAGCTGTCAAATACAGTGAACATTTAATTTTCATTTGCGCATGAGAGGGATGGATTGTTTTATAAATATGATCTCTTATAGGGCCCTCCTCGAAATGAGTTCATTTTGTAAATTGTTTCAAACCCTCCTTCCCCATTGAAACCCCTCTTGTGAACCTGAAGAGAGTTAGACTCAGCTATGAAACTCAAAGAAACAAGGTTCTGATTGGCTACTTGTAAGACCCTTTTTTAAGAGAGCAAAAATTTCACTAGACGTAACAAGTTGGTCTCCTCTACATGAGACCATGAAGAAAATTGAATAAGTCTAAAAATCACCTATATTTTATGATGATTTAAATCAGTATATCCTATGACTAGGGCTACCAAAAATATGACAATTTTAAAACTTTTGCCACTCCGAATATGACAAAATATAACAAATCTTCACCTTCCTAGCTTATGCTGTGGAATCCCAGCTGATAGAAGCATCTTAGTAAAATCCTTAAATTTAGTATCCTTACAGAGTCTAATATCTATGTACGTAATGTGGGCCTTAAGTTAAACCATGTGTCGTTTCGTTTTTCTATGTTGATCAATTAAGAAGCATTTTCTTCCATTGACAGAACATTTGCACAATTCAGAATGTATAGTAATCCAAATTTTTTCTTAAACTCTTCTCTGACAGAGCATAGTTAATAACCTTCAGCGAAAGAACCATTTTGATGAATGGAGAGGTCTGATACTGTAAGAAATTTTAATAATCATAGTATAACAAGCCCCATGTCATGGTAAAGATTATCTAATCTTAGTAGTCGGTAGAAGCGTCCAATTCGACCGAAAAAGAATTGATAAAAATATGACATTTGGACTATGAATGAAAAATTAATTATATAACAAAATGGCATTTTTCAAATATAACACCCGACCATTAAAAATATGTCTTATCATAATTTTGGTAGCCCTACCTATAACTTGTTTTTCATCATATTTCAAAGGCCAGCAGAATCGACACAGTGGGCACAGCTTGGTATTTGGGGTACATTTCTACTTGGTTAAGTGTTTTGATTAAAGCTAATCATTTCTCATTTTAAATCTCCAAGCATAATTCTCTAACAACCCACTGAGGATTATTTATCTCATCTTATATTATATCAATATTTATTCTTCATCCTCTTTTCGTGAATATTATTCTTATTAATTACTCCGAGACCCTTGTGTAAATACACACGACGATATTCAATCAATATTTACCCAGAAAGGAAAAACAAATCTTGGGAGGGACATTTGATGATTTAGATCATTTTAGAAGTATTTATTGTACGCATTATCGCATTGACTTGGAAAAAATATCTTCCGTAAATACGCATTGAATATCCATCTATTCAGAAACTAGTAGAATAACATAGAGTTAACCCAGCGGTCGATAAAAATCTTTTTCAAGAAAAAATAATAATTTTCTCAAGACAATCCAGCAAAACGACCTTCTCTCTGAAGTTATCGTCGATTCTTGCAAAAGATTCTAAAGTAACTCAACTAAAGATGTTTTTTACTTCTTTGAATTTAGTTTCATAGCTGAGTCTAACTCTTCTCGGGTTCACATGATGGGAGTTATAATGGGGAAGGGGGTCTGAAACTATTTACATAGTAAGTTCCCAATTAAACTGACTGTCCCCCAAAACGTACAACGAAAATACAGTCTGCCTTTTCTGTTGGATGACTAATGAGAGCACGCGATCGATACTTTCTATTGTCAGCTTGGATCTTTGAATGCCCGATTTAAATAAAGAGCAACTCATTTCTTACGAAAAAATTTTCGTGTTCAAAGATACTATTCATAACGCATTCATTAACAAATCTCAACCCTCTCTGGATTAGACGTCTATCAGTTATCATCACAACTTTCTTAACGACTAAAGCATCATTCCATCAGTTCGCAAAACTCTATAAAGATAAACTCTGTTATCATATATTATTCAACACCTTCGATGTATTCAATTGGAAATAATATTTGTGCACTCTTAAGTTAGATACGCCCATCAAAGAAATTGCCAAACTAATAAGATTACACATCGATTATAGTTATCAGTGATAACTCATCACTTTTGTACCCCTTAGGCTGAAGAACTGATCAAAATAGCAATCTTTCTGAGAATTCTCTTCATTTTCATATATAATGGTTAAATCATAACTCTGAAAGATCTGATCACACATGGTCAAAAAAACAGAAAATAGTCAAAAATCTTAATATCGACCGCTTACTAACTTTGTTACAAAATGGCTTCCTCAGACGTTACAGCCCAAAATAAATTTAGTCAAAAATAAATAATCAACCAATTTAATTTAAAAAAAGATGTTTCGGGATTGGTTGGATCATTCCCTTCTTCAGTTTTATTTGAAAAGATTGAAAAATCAAAAAGCAACATTCACATCCCAGGGTTCCACCGATAAATCAACCACGTTCTAAGTATATAGTCTACCCCACTCTCTCATTGGTCAATCTCTCCAGCATACATCATTTACGTTACAAGACTTAATAAAAATCTACCCTATCTCATTGGTTTGTTGAATTAAAAAAATAATAATAATTTAAAAAATGCCAATAAGAATCGTTTAAATTTATTTCATACCAAACCCTCCATAAAAGAAACATAAAAATGATATTTTATCAAATTACCAAACCTTTTGGGTACTTTACCTGTATTAAAAACCTTTACTATGAAAATTAGTTAATTGTGGACCAAAATATGCAGATGGTGCCCACATAACTTCTAGGCGAAATAAAGTTGGATTGTTGACCAGACAATCAAATCAACTCGCTCTTGTTATTAATACCATAAGTAGGGCTACTCAAATGTGCATTCCTTTCTGGAAATATGCAAAAATCTGTTTAATAGCTCTAATCATTAATCATTTTTATATATTTTTTCAGTTGCACTTTTTAAAATTATTTTTGCACTTTTCTAGTACTCATCAGATTTTTTTGCTCATAATTAAAACACCTAAGCTGTAAACCGTCGATGCTACTGTGAGAGTGTTAAATGAAGCCTTCTAATTCGATAATTCCACGGCATAATTATTAATTAATCATCAACGAAGAACAATAGCTTTAATATAGGAAGGATTACTTCTGAGCGAATAGAAATAGCATATTGTGTAGATCTCCTAGCATATTATTTCAGAACTTTTCCTCTTTATAAGCAGAGTAATTATCAATATTTGTTCATCCGTAGTTCCACTTTGTTTTATAATCGGAGTGATAAGCTTGATCAAACATTATTCACAAAAGAAGCTAACTTACTGCCTACTTACTATGCATTTCTCATTAGAACTCACTTGATCTAAAAGAAGGTTTCTGGGCTGGATAAGTAATTCGCTTTTTAAAGGTTGAAAAAATAAAAATTTGCATCCTCATCCCTACAAGAAGGTTTTGTTAAATTTTAAATTCAGTTCAAGTTGAAGCCACACTACTTGATTATTCACCTTTGAAGTTATGATTGGTTTCACACGCATCTGACTGATTCATAAAATACACATTGAATAAAGTGAAAAATGAGATTTGGTCAAAAAAAGAGTCTAAAGCAGACAATTACAAACTTCAATTTGCAAATCACTCCTCACACTCTGCGCAATTATCATGAGAAAGAAACTTTTTTTGGATTGAGTCAGTCGAGGTAACTCTTCTCAGATCTTGTCAAAAGGTAACAGAGTAAGATGGGCCGAGTATATGATCTATCTCAACTGATTGGAAAAAGTGACATCCAGTGACAAGTAAAACTTCAATCTTGACGGTCCTGATGACCAATCTCACTATTGGTGGCATGAAAAAGATAATCGTGAGGTAAGCTTTTCATGAAGAAGAGGGGTTGGCTCAATTATGCTTTGGGCTTCATTTTGAATGATTCCCCCTTATCGTGAAATGTACCAATAGAGTTAATTCAAATCATTATCAGAGTATTCTCAGTGAATATTTGCTGCATTTTATTGCCACCCATGAAGACAGTGACATGATTTTCCAAGATGACAACTGGCCTGCCTGTAGTCTGGATTTGAACCCAATCAGAGGTTGCTTCTAAATTTACAAAGATGCTGAAAGTAATAGGAAGATTGGTAAAACTGGAAGAACACTCATTTTCCTTTGTAAAGATTGCTATTTTGAAAGCAGTCTACTATTTTTTCAACACTAAAATAACTTTTCAAAACAATATTAGTTATCGACTTGTCCTTGAGAGTATTTGATATTACATAACGAATGACCTCTCACGATCAAGATAGTATAATCCTCCACTTCATCTCGGAGAAAATAGGAAAAAGTGGTCAGTTTATTCTTTGACCAGCTTTTCCATTCTCAGAGACTTTAATTGATAGAATTGATTTTTTTGCTGTTTTAACTACTCTTGGGGGATGAGACCAAACCCTGTGAGACCAAAGATTACAATGTCAACGAGATGGCACTAGCCCAACACCCTGTCAACTTTAAAGCAGTCATCTAGCCTAGGTGTTCCATCATCTAATAATCATAGACGATTCTTAGGGCTTCTTAGAGCTCAAGAACCTTGAAACGAGAAATGATATAAGAGTTATCCTCCTAAGATATTTTGAAAGCAGTCTAAATGAAAGTAATACTCATTGAGAAGAATTTTACTCGTGAGTGCTGCTTTCAACCCGAGAAATACAATATCTACAGTTATGTAGCAAATTATGTAGCAAAACCACAATCCTAAGCACACGTTGAAATAAACGAAGCAATCTTATCTATTTAATAATATTAATATTGTGCAGTGGTCAAGCCAATCCCCCGATTTAAAACCTGATTGTAAAGCTATGGAGGGAGCTAAATTCCCTTTATTATTTCAACAAACCCTAAACATCGGGAGTTTGATCAGCTAGGAAATTTAAGAAATAGATTTTTACTTAAAAAATCGTCACAGTAGAATGAACCCTAACATCTCACATGTAGATTATCGTCTCTTAATTCGTGTTCTGTGTATAAGAGCTTCTAGTTTTCATTCCGAACAAGTCATTCTTGAAAATGAGATTAGTACTCATTTTAACTTCTCTACTTTATCGTCACAGTAGTTTACTATCAATAGGAGTTAACAACAAAAACTCAATTTTCATTAAGTCGATTTCTAATAGTTAAGCGACTTTCAAGTAAAATTAATAAACACTCCATTTAAGCATTGCTCATTTCTAGGAAAGAGGATACAGGAATAGAATCAAGGCCATATATAGGACTTAGGGAATATATAGTGTGAAGAATATTTGTAAGTAAGCGATCAGTTATGCGTGAAAAATCTTTTTCGGTTACTATATAGAACGGATATACATTTTCACCCATTATATTTCAGCATGAATTTCGCATTAAGTCAGGAAACAGGAGTGTTGTTACTTTTAATTAACTTCTGGCATGGGTTGATCTTATCAAACTTCTTATTTTCAATTGAAGCGTTAAAATAAGGGCAACCAAAATTAACTAATATTATTAGTTAACTAAAAATATTATTTAAAGCTTCAAAACCTGTAAATTTTTTCATATTTCTTGCACATTTCTGGCTGCTCTAATTTAGAAAGCAAATGTCCTCTTTTACAGATCTTCGATTTTTATTTCAACCCTCCAGAATATTCGGCTACTTAATAATGAGAATATCTTAAAATAATATAAAGAACGCTATTTAAAAAAACTAACCAATGACGAAGAAGATATAGAGTTAGCTGAAATCAAGAAATACCTGACTTGATATTTTAATAAATTAATTAGACTATTCTTGTAGAGGAAATAATCCATTGCCTTTTGAAGAAGAAGAGAGCATAACAACGGCATTTTAGCTTAGTATTGACACAAGACAGTCTTCAA
The DNA here is from genome assembly GCA_000715275.1 of Gyrodactylus salaris. Lineage (NCBI taxonomy): Eukaryota > Metazoa > Platyhelminthes > Monogenea > Gyrodactylidea > Gyrodactylidae > Gyrodactylus > Gyrodactylus salaris. The sequence goes on from JJOG01003641.1 coordinate 8,434, forward strand.
TAGACTAACACATAAAGACGATATTAGTTACCTTTAAAAGACAGATCTCCGTAACCGGAATCTTTACATAAGTTATATTTAGCTTTGAATTGTTCTAGACAGTAAATTCACAGAAACCAAGAGTGGGATAAGCTTTTTTTTCATAATGAAAATATAAACTAGAAATTTGAGTCAGAACCTGTAAAATTAGGTTCTCAAGAGAAGACAGATTTTTTCGAAATTCCCTTGAGACTTTAAATCTAATCTAAATGGCTGATTGATATAACCAAATACAATTAGAGAATAATAAGCTTATTTAGAAAAATTTTATTCCGATATACAATTTTTCCAATTTATGATGCTAACCGATCCACCAGCTAAACGTGTTCCCTAGGTTTTAGGCTCGTTAGAACATAAATTCAAACTGAAACTTCGAAAAGACAAAAGAATTTAACTAAGTAAATGGTCAATTGCTAGAATAGCTGAAAATAATTTTCGCTTGATCGTTAAAGTTGGTTTGCAATAAGACCAATTGTTCTAGAATTTAATTTCCAGGTTGCTTAGAAATCAAAAATTGACAAAAAATAAAATAAGAGTTATTAAAAACTAAGATATTCCTCTCAAAAGTGAAATGCATAGTTAGTAAGCAGTGAATTAACACGGATAGTCGAATAGAAAAACAGGTGAAGCTTAACACATTTAGTCAACTCCGATGATCAGGAAGAAGGCTGAGAGATTTTTTATCATGTAAACTCTGCCCAGAATTGAACCAACGCCATATGATTAGTCATTTTAAGATTTGGGGAGCAGTTCTATATGCAACGCTTCAAAATGTTTCAAAAGTAAGAAAAATAACCTTGAGATTGAGAAAGATCACTAATCGAGAAAGTAAACATATTGTGAATTAGTGCATTCGTTTTTCACGTAGATTATCGTCTCTTCTTTAAATTGAGTTTCATAGTCGAGTCTAACTCTCTTCGGGTTTTTAATGGGGAGGACGGGCTTTAAACTATTAAAAAGGTTAACTCATTTCGAGGAGGGAGGATAACGGAATCGAACCCAGACCATATGAGAAATCATATTTATAGGATTTGGGGAACTCTAGAATCATAATATGCGGATAAAAGCTATTCATTTCGAACAAAGTGATTTTCCTTCACATAGTATCAGAGGAAAAACCTTATACACACAATTCAAATTTTAAATAAATTGATAATTAACATGGTCTCGGCTTGGTTACTTATAATTTAGATTTAATCTATTTCAAAGAATAAGAAGAGTTTAAGAGAATTTAAATGAAAATTATTCTTGATTTATTCAAAAGTTTTCATGGTAAGAAGGTGAACAATTATGAATCTGGTAGAGAAATGATTATTTTCGAGTAAATTTCTTAAAAATTATTAAATTTTATTTTATCATTGTGTTAAGAAGAATGTGTTTGTTCTAATCTTCAAGTCTTCTCATGACATGAGAGTTCATACGAATTACATTGTTGACAACTTTTTCCTTGATCATGGTCTTCCTTAGGTTTCCATTATCGATAACTGTAGGATTTCTCTGCTCAACAATATAATTAGTAATCGTCCTGTTCTCACTAGGCACGTAGTTGACTCGCTGGTTCATATCGTTAGAAACATAATTCCGCGTGATGACTGTCGTCTGCGCTGTATTCAACGTGTTGATTGGAGTCTGAGAGTTCGAGATGTTTATTGCCTCTTTAGTTGTGATGCCTTCATGTTCTAAGAAGAAGTTTGCGTTCCTCTTTTCGTACAATGCCTTTTGCTTGTGCCGTTCGTCTGGGTACACGAGACGTTCCTCGTCAAAAAGTGCCTTGCGGTGCCTTTGGCGTTTGGCCAGCGCGAAGCAGCAGAAGCAACAAAAACAACATAGGCAAAGCAGAAATACTGCCGGTACTAGGGCGGCAATAACAGCCAGTGCTATGCCGTCACTGCTTACTAAGATATAAATTAATAGAAAAAATGCTTATTATTGTTTTCTAATCCAAATTGATTTTGAAAAATTGTCAATGTATTAATTCTTTTTTTAATAATAAAGGTTTTTCTTGAATATGATGAACTAAATATGATTCATCTATTAAACTATCTGCTGACGCTAAAAATAGAAAAAATAAATGTTTCTTGTATAAATTTTTGCAGAATAACTGGCTCAATATTACTCAGAGAATGTACAATCGTCCAAATGGTCAATATAAATGGGGGCATTAATATGCGATTGTGCATTTTTCATATCAATGAAACGATCCGAAATTTTTATCCTCTCTGCTCCGATAATTAGATGAAATATCGAAATGCAGTGGAACCAGACACATGAAAAGTAAAAAGGATATGTAATTGAGACATTCAGCTCCGAGAATTCAAATGATAAATCAATTCATACCACCCCAAAAATGCCAGTTAGTAATCTAGAGTAGTTAGATAACTCAACGAGATGAAAAGGTCAAGGTTGACTAGCTTAATGTTACCTAGAATGACTTTTTTCAGGTAATTTATATAACCTTCCCTCTTCAATGACCGGATAATTTTTAATGATTTGATGTAAAAGCATAAATTATACACCGACTTTGAGAGTAATAATTTAGGAGTTCTGTTAATGCAATTTTATTTGACTTTATTCTTCTGTTATCATTAGGGCTACCAAATGCATATTTTATGTTTTTTGATATTTCAATTCTCGTGGTTTCATTATAAAGAAAAACTATTCAAAAGTTTCATAGAAAAATATGTATTTTATGCATATTCTCCATGGAAATACATATTTTTAATACGATAATTTTTTATAGTATTTACGATTTCTGGATAGAAAGACATCCTTTAAATATGAATGATAGACTATTGACCATTTTTTATAATATAAATTTTTATGATATAAATCCTTTATGCATCATAATATGTGAACTAATGTAGGTCCTAGATTGTAGGGCCTAGGATGTGCAATGCACATTGTGCATGTATGTATGCACAACAGAATATGTAGGACCGAAGGTGTGTAAGTGCAACAAGTCATCAGCCTATAAGACAATGCCATTCACAGCGTTTATCATGGGAGGTTTTTTTCTTTCTCATTTACAAAAATGAGTCGATA
>JJOG01003642.1:0-12171 GCA_000715275.1 Gyrodactylus salaris
GAGAAAAATTAAGAACTAAAAATGTGTTATGTGACCCCTCTTTCTCTTATTCTGTCCACTCTACACTCGATGAAATTTTCTCTTATTTATGAAACTCTATTACTGAGGAACTGTATAGGTAAACAGAATATTCATATTCTCGACGCGTTTCTTTAACTTCTCATGAGGCTCTATGAGCACATTGATCAAGATTGAGGTTGGTGAGTTTTCTATTTAATGAACTCATTGAGAGAAAAATAAGATTGATGAATTTTAATTAATATAGCTGATTCACTGTATCATTTTAATTATCTGCTCCACAAATTGTGCGGCTGATAAAAAGAATTTCTTTTCCTAAAGTGTATCCAGCTAAATAAGTTGAAAAACTCTATTTCATTACGTAGATCAGTAATTGATCAGTAGGTCTTTCAAGCTGTCAGATAAATTTTTTTACAATATTATCTAAATGTTTCCGCATCATTAATAATTTGAGATCAAAGAAAGTCTGGATCAATATTTTTATTCACTTCTCACGTTTTTAATTTTAGAATTAAAAATTCTCTGACAGCTTTTAATTTTTCAGAATACTTATCTATCGTGATTTGTCACTAATAATTTTTTAAATAACTTTCTCTGATGAAGGTCTTAAAAGCGTCCATTTTTTTATAAAAAGAATAAACTCTAGAAATCTGATCACACTTGTTAATTTGTCAGCCAGGGTAAGAGAGCCTTCCCTTTTTATTCTCATGAATCATCCTATGTTAACGATATAGCAATGCTATATTATAAGTTATAATTTATAGCATACACCGTCCTAGTGTTATTTTCTATCTCTCATTACATTGGCTATTTTTGGCAGCCTAAAAAGTCATAAAACAACAGTTTAACCTCGTTAAGGGTTACATGTACTCGCCTGTATTAACGAATTCTTCTAAATCTTTCAATTTGAGGTTTTTTCAAAAATCGAAAAACCCTTTTTCTCTTTGAAATTTAGTTTCATTCCCAAGTATAGTTCTATTAGTGTTCACATGAGGAGTTATAATGGAGAGGGAGGCCATGTGTAGAATTAGAGGATCATTCCTCTACGAAAATCTAGAAGGAACACTCTCAGAGACACTCTTCAAACTCTGAATAAATTTAATGCTTTGAATGGAAAAACCCCAACTCACGCTCAGTATATCTTTGGCAGAGAAAAACACCGGTGAGTAGGACCAATTCAGGAAAATGTGCAGGTAGTACACCAGAAACGCTAGCCAAGTCCTTTTAATGGTGCCCTTGAAGTAGAGAATAACCGCTGCAATTCCTGTTAATAGGTAGAGCGTCGTCCAAACCGGTAGGAAGACACTTCTTGGGGGACCCCAAGAGGGCTTATTAAGGCTTTCGTACCATACAAAGTCTTGGGTGAATATTCTTACAAAGATTGCAGCCCCTGCGACAGGTATCACAAATAGTATGATCGATACGATGACATCAACTACCGTTATTTTACGTAGCTTCTCACAAATTTTATTAGTCATGTTTTAAAGTTTTTGAATATGTTTTTCAGTTTCACTTAAACACTATAATTTTAAATTAATCTTCTTTTCTTGTTTTAAATAGCATCATGTTTTGTTAACAACTCTTTTAAAATGTATTCATAATTTGTGCGTGGTGTTACTTTAAAGTACTTTGAGTAAATATTAATTTGAAATGCCAAAGAAGTAAATCTAAAATATTTTCTTTCTCCTTTTGAAAATTCTATATCAAAGACCACGAGTACATGATATAAATGATGCACGCACATACTTCTTAGTTTGTTACTTTAAGAGAAACAAGAGTCAAAGAGAACATGCATTGCTCTGCTTGTGACCATGTAAAAGGTTCTGTGGAAAAATATCAGATCTGAGTATCGGCCAATATCAATTTAAGTCAAATTTTCTCTCCTTGATAGATTCAATTCTCAAGAGGCAGCTACTTAAACACATTGATTTTCATGGTCCAGATAAAACTCAGCATGGTTTTTTATCTTCAAGAAGCATATCCATTTGTGCTTAAAAATATCTTGCGGTTATCTACTGTGATATATCAAAGGCGTTTGACAAACTACCATTAGATATAAACAAAACTACCTAGAGCCTCTATAAATATCATTTAATATATCTTTTTGAAAGAAAAGTATCAGTATGTTAATATCGATGAGGTGGTTTCAAATCACTCTAAAATCACATCTGGTGTTCCCCAAGGGTCCTGCATAGGCCCTTTGTTATTTCTTCTAGCATTCGCTAAGGCCACAAGCTCGGTACCCGGGTCGATATCCATAACATTTGCGGCTGTAGTGACCTCAAGCCAACCCCAGCTTGATCAGTTAGTCATCACTTTCTCGATGAAATTGGTCTGACAAGAACAAGTTCATTAAGAATACCAAAAATGTCAGCCACGTCCACCTTAGGGCCTCATACTCTACAAGCATTGGTTCTCCCAATTCTTGACTATGGTTCTGCATTTAGCATCGGAGTTACTTAGAAAACACTTGAAGATATTGAAAATGTCTATATTGGATATATGGCCCTCTACACTACTAAGAAGCTCTGACTCCATTATGGTGTCTCAGTATTGGATACGCAGTCTATCTTCAGCTCAATCAAAAGTTCCAGTGAATTTTGCCAACTGAACATGATGATTCTTGCATAAGCCAAGAAATAAGTGAAAGATTGGCATCTAAGAGTGTTACGCCCGCCAAGTTTGGTGTTTTGATTTGCGCTACGGAAGTAATCTCTCTCTGCTTCCTAGCTGATAGGAAGAGGGTGTCGTTTGTTAAGAATTTAATCGGTTCCTTAAGAATGCTACACGGTCTGGTTGGCGTGTAAGTGCTTGAAAAAACCAGCAGCAGTAAGCCCACAAAAAGTAGAATAAAAAATATATATTTTTATCTTGATTATTGCTAAGAATGTTTAACTGAGGTACAAATTTCGTTAGTTACGACTTGAAGAATAGACCATTTTAAATACGGGATTTGTTCTCCTCTCCGCTAGAATGTTTGAAAAAAATATTTTTGTTCAAAAACCTAGAAACGACACATATTTTCAGATTTTAATTTTTTCAGTATATACTCACTAAAAGGTAAGTATGGATCAAAATACCACACACGTTGCTAAGACTGTCAAGTTGAATTTTAATGATACAATGGAAGCCATGACGATAACTGAGCAAGTGACAGGCTCATATTGTCTAGTTTCTGAAAAGTGTCAAAACTTCTGTATAAATTAGCCAAAAGACGTACAACTTCACAAATGTGGAACTTCTTCAAGCTCATCTTGCTGACCTTCTCCATAATCAGCTCAAGGGTTCGTATCTCGCTCACAGTTGAGAATGATACAGACTGCAGAATCAATGATAATTATGTTGGTGTCACGAAAAGATTTAAAATTATTCAGATCGACCATAATTACAAATTATTTTATTATTCGATCAACTTGCCGAAAATCGATTGCGACGGTCTATGCTTCGAAATGAATTGTTTAAATTACACCCATAGAGTCGTGAGAATAAATTTTTACAATTTCGTAGAACAGCTGTTATTTCTTCACCGAAAGCAAAAATATATTTAATGATTCGCACCCTATGTCTTGGTCGAGACGAGTCGCTAGCTGCGCTACTGAGAGTAAAACATTTAATGATCTATAAACAGATGATTTGAATTCACACGGATGTTCAGATATTCAGAGAGGAACTTGTCTCAGTTCGAGTATCAGTATTTCGAAGACGTACTGTTATCAAACCAACATATTTGCAAAGAAAAAAAACTCAAAAAATTCAATGCATGCCTATGATTGTATCAAACAGTTGCATACAGACTTCACGAGATACCGAGTGAGTTCTGAGGATTGAGCTGGTTAATAAAAACTTGATCTATTCGATTTTTCATCCTTAGAGCCACTGTTTCTTTTTTTATGCAGACAATTCGAAGACGACCAACAATAAAACTGATGAGATCGACTACATAGAATGCTGCAAAGGTAGGTTTTTATTTTAGATAATTTTTTAAAATTTTATTTTATATTTTTAAATAACTTTTCTTTTGATAACAATGTACATATTATCAACTCAACATAAATTATTGAATGTATACTGTTTAATAATCTTGATTCAGTAAATGCCTAAATTTTAAATAAAAGCCAACTTTTGATAATTATTTCTAAAATGGACTTTTTTCTAACCAAAACATGGACTAAAATAACTATTTGGCTAGCCCTACTCATAAGTAACACATCTTGGTCAACATCATCATAGGACATCAAGAACCATTATCTGGAGCCTTTTACTCGAAATTGGACGCAAGTCACAGCCTCATTATTGGCAATGCGCATTCGTTGGCTCGTTAAACGCGTGAATAGCACATCTGCAAAGCAACTACCCTTACGAAGAGACCAAACCATTCCATTATGATCTGGTACCAAGCTTAGGATAACAACGTCGAAGAAGATAATTCAGATAGACCTTGATAGGCTCACCCACTGTCAGACCCACTTTAGAATGGCGAGCATCACTTCTACTTATTGAAGTTTAAGCAGTACGACAGATTTTTGTCACTTCAAGAACAAGGAGATTTACTAAGATTGAGGCATATTTTAATTAGAAAAAATTATTTTATTGTGTTCTCCTAATGACACAGTGAGAAGAATAACTTTCTATTTAATAAGTTTATGTGTTAATTCTAGGGTGGAGTCGAGGAAAATGCGATCTATCGCCTCTCAGCTGGTTGGGAGAAGCAGATTAACTGTTATTTTTTACATCGTATTTTTAGTTACCCTTTTAATGACTTAAACAAATCAATTTATCCTGGCTGTGCAACTTTTGAGAACTCAGATTTTCCTTCTTTCGAACGACTAAAATCTATGCGTCTAATATGCTGCCAGAAGTGAACATGAATAACAGTGCTGCTCAAAATTTCACAAAGAAAGCTGTGAGTTTTGATCTTCAAAATCCAGTGTTATATAACGTAGTTTTATCGCTATTTTAAAGATGCTACTATTATTCCTTATTCAAATTGACGGGAGAAGCCTGATGGTCAGAAAAAAAGATTTCCTAGTCAAACATTTATTGTCATATTATTTCATTCTATTTTGGACTATCGTACCTGAAGGATATTAAAACTTTTCGATTGTGCTCACATGGCCTGGTAATAGGGGTTCCTATAGGCGATTTTAAAACACTTATTCCTCACTTCATAAACTCAGCAAACCTAAGGAACGAAAGAATCAGCCTTTTGTTAGCCAACCAATTTTAGGTCAAAGTTTTAAATAGTAAAACTTCATGTTTCTATCAACATTCACTCACGTTTCAAGATTATGCACTTTCAAACTAAATAAAAAGATTTTAGAGGACACAGAAGAGTTACTAGCTCAGCTCTAATTTGTAATGGAATCTCTTTTGCTGAAACAAGAATTTGAGAGACAGTTATTACAGCCGTTGGCTTACTGTTCCAGTTTTTCGCTGAATTAAAATTTAGTTAAAAGAAATTTAATCTCCAACTGACAGATTGACCCTTTTCAAAAGAAGAGTTGCATTAATCACTAATTAGAGTTTGATTTGGCGCGACATGATCACTTAAACAACAACACTAATATGATCATGACTAAATGTTTTTTTAATGTGTCGCAATGAGGTTGACCTGTGGCTACCACAGAACAGCAAACCTATTCCTGGAACCGGGGTCCTTTCCGACGCCAAGGCTCGAGGAGCTACTTAGCAAGGTAGCTGGGTGTAAGTTCTTCAGGGTGATTGATCTCTCGGATGCGTATCACCAGGTGAAACTTGATGAAGAGTCGCAGTACCTAACGTGCATCTCCACGCATTTGGGGTTCTTCAACTTCACGACGCTACAATTTGGGTTAAATTGCGCCCCCGGGTTATTTCAAGAGATAATGACACGAGTGCTGGCCGGCATACCACATGTCGAACCCGGTCGAAAACAAGATGTACCACGAGGCGAGAAGGTATTACTGGTGGCCTTTACGCAGATGTCTTGAGGTTTTTGCAACAGTGCTATCGCTGCCAGACGAATATAAGGAGGCGGACGAATCGCAACCTAGCAATCCGAGCAGAAGCTGAGGAATGCATGGAGAGAGTTCATGTTGATGTTGATCATCTGGGACCGGAACTGTAACTAATGTATGTTGATGCATTCTCGAAGTGGTGCCAGATCAGCAGGCTACCGTCTTTGAAGAGCCGCGCGCGTTCTGAAGAGCCTGTTCGACCTGGCAGGGGCACCGAGGTGGCTGTGCATGGACAATGGGCGGAACCTGGTGAAAGCACGAGTAGCCACGCTGCTGGAGGAGTATGGAGTGCAGGTGGAAGCGTCACCCCCGGGACACCACCAATCAAACGGTCATGCTGAGTACATGATCAGAGACCTCAAAGTGTTTGTGGCCAAGTCAAACTTGAGATCGATGGATGATAGAGTGACCGCCTTTGTAAAGGTCCACAATTCGACTCAGACGGTGGCAGGCATAGTCCCAAACGGTGCAATCCTTGCATACCAGCACAGAGGGCCACAGGATTTCATCTTCAGTGAAACACAAGCAAGGGCTGAACAGCCGAGTCCAGTGTCGGGCTATGTATTTCGTGAAGGGAGGGGTTGGGGCCCCATGCAATCCCTGGTGAGGAACAGTGAGCACACTTGGATTGACGCGCAAGGTCGGTTGGTTCACGATGCGGACGCCCACCCGGTTCAGGGCAGACTTGAGCGTCAGAGTTCTATAGATGATCCCGTGGACAGTGAAGATGAGGGAAACAACAGGGCCGATGAATAGGACTTTGCTGAACAGCTAGAAGACGAGCGTGATGCCGGATCCAATACCCGAGCCAGCTGCAGAAGTCGGCCGACCAAGACGCACCATCCGCGAACCTCAACAGTTGATCCAATCGATGACGGTATCTTGAGAGAAAGATGATTTGGCGCGACATGATCACTTAAACAACAATACTAATATGATCATGACTAAATGTGTTTTTAATGTGACACAAATTAGAATTCAATATATATCTTTATCTTGAACACCGAACTACTAATCAGAGTTGATAGCAAGAGTCAAGGGTTTAAAAAGATTTGAAACTTACAATTCTGGCTGAGTGCAACTTTTAGCGATGATCAGTCCGATATTGATTGCTTACACTAAATCCCTAAAATGTAAAACCAATTTCACTTCCTACGCCCTATTGCATAGATCTAAAATTATATCAGGTTGTCTTTAAAATAACAATTATAAATAGGTTAGTCCACTAATATAAAGTAGATAAAATTATACAAGAATTTATCTTACACTGATTGATCCAACCTTGAGTAATGAATAAACCATTTATAGTTTGTCTAAGGCTTAGACTCTAAGCACATCTCTCGTGCCTTAATATCTTTCAATATAATTCGACTAACAATTTGGATTCGAGAATAGCTCAAGTTTATGACTTACTCTGCTTCGTCTTTTCTAAATGGGTGGTTATTAGGATATTGATAACAATCATTAAATAAAAGTTCAAGTTTGCAGTTTTAAAGAATTTACTGATAATAATTCAAAAACGATTTCAAGTTTCAAAACCATGTTGAGATGAATTAAAACAAAATTTATAACTGATTTTAATTTTCTCTCAAATTGTTTTAAAATTGAACATTTTCAAATAAGATTGCATAATCCAATTTTGATTTCAATATTTTCATTTGTAACAATTTAAGTTATCGATCTTCAAAACAGATAAAACAGCTACATCGTACGGTTAAATTTAACCGTTAAAACTCGATTAAGTAATTAGTAAGTACTAATTATTCTTATTGTAATTAATTGATCTTTAAGTTTTCAAAAGTCAATCTCAATTGCTTTTGACGGCTATCAAAAAGTTATTAACGACCGAGAATCTCGGTCCGAGATGCTCCAAGTAAAAAAGAAAATTACGAAGCACCATCTTCCTCCAAGGATAGGTTTACCATTCCGTTTGAAATTAATTTTAATCAAATTGTTTTGTATTAAGAGAATACGATCGATGAGTGGACTCAATCTAAACTGATTTAAGCCGGGCATTTATTTAAACAAGAGAGTATTATAGTTGCCCAAGTTATTCATTTGTGTTTAAGAGTGTTGGCACCAATTCAAATGAATAACTTGAAGATTCTCATAACATAATCCTTCAAAAAAAGGGTGTTAGGCTGCCGGTCTCTTGTGCCCCTCCTAGGCAGTCCTTCCTCAGTCGTGGGGGCCGTCGACAGTTCAGAAGGGCCTTGAGGGTCTGCCTTGGATGCCTCCTCAGTGGTCGTCTTATGTTGAATTCCTGGCGGCACTCTATACACGTCCGCTTCATGGACTAGTCGACCGCCTTCAGTCCTGTAGGTGTTGCTTCCCACTTGCTCCCGTATCTGCTCCGGCTCCGGTTTCCTGTTTTCTCGTCTGACCAGTGTGGTGGACGTCGTTGGGACCAGTGTTGATTGTTCTGGCAGCAGCGGATCAATTCCTTTAGTCTTTCTGGCGAAGAATACATCGGCTGGTGTAGACTCCCTTCGAGTCTGGCCTAAAATTCCACCACGTCATGAATCCTCTAAGTTTGGACTTCCAATTGGACGTATCGTCATAGTTCTTCTCGCAGAACTTTTTTACTTGTTTCACGGCACACTCCGCTCTGCCGTTCGACTCATGGTGGCCTGGAGGGGTCAACTTGGCTGAGATCCCTTCTTCCGAACAGAATAGGTTGAAGTCCTCCGAAGCGAAATGGGTCCCATTGTCGACTACCAGTTCCTTCGGACAGCCATATAGCTCAAACCACTCTCTGCACGCCATAATCGTCACTTTTGTTGACAACCCTGGCAATTCCCACGCCCACGTGAAGTTGGAATGTGCATCTATAGCCACTAGGAATCTAATTCCGTTCCAGAATCCTACGTCCACGTGCACTCTATCCATGGAGTGCTGTGTCTCCGGGAAGGCTTTCAACGCGAATTTGTGCCTGGTATCACTATTCCTAATGCAGGTGAGACACCTCGCACTCGTCTTTACAATATCCTTGGCAATTCCCGGCCACCAGACTGTTTCTTTGGCCAGTTGGTTCATCTTGGCTATGCCCGCATGACCCCGATGAAGCCATTCAAGTGCCTCTTCTCTAGCCTTCAGAGGGACGACCAATCTGGTTCCCCACACCAACACGTCTTCGACGACCTCAAATTCGTCTTTGTGGCACGAATATGGGAGTAAGTAACCCGGGAACCCTTTTGGCCACCCGTTAATTACATACCTTTTTAATTCCATTAGCTCCCGGTCATCCGACTGTTGGATCGTCCGTGCCAGCTTATGGACATTGTTGACGTTTACATTGTATATTACCTGACATAGGCAGTCTGAATTTTCGACAGGCCTCTCGTTCGTCAGTCTTGAGAACAAATCCGGCATCACATTATGCTGACCCTTTATATGTTCAATGTCGAAACGGTATCCCATTAGGATCATCCGCCACCGTGCCAATCTTTGGCCCACAGTTTTGTTTGCTATTTTATTACTAAAAATAAATTGCAGTGGCTTGTGATCTGTCTTTATCTTGAATTCCTTCCCTCTGAGGTATCTGTGGAACTTTGATACCCCCGTCACAATAGCTAACGCCTCCTTGTCCGTCACCGAGTAGTTGAGCTCATGTTTGTTCAATTTCCGGCTTATGACATCCACGATCTGGTCTGGACCATGTGACAGTACAGCTGCGATTCCGGTAGCTGAGGCGTCAGTTGCCAGGAACAGCGGCTTGTTCAAATCAAATGGCACTATAGCTCCTCTGGCTATGTCCTCGATGAGCTCGTTAAGGGTCTCGTCATCTTCTTCACTCCAGACCCAGTCCGCGGTAGCTTTGGTGCGCTCGTACAACCGTGCTGTTCTGTCTGCAAATGATTTGCTGAAGATGTCGTACTCCCGGAGTACCGCAAGGTAGCTCACTAATTCGGTTTTGTTGACGGGCTTGGCGAGGTTTCTGAATCGCTCGATCTTTTCCGGATTCGGCAGCAACGTGCCGTCTCTGATCACATAGCCTAAGTATTTCACTTCTGATTTACACAGCTGGCATTTGTCCGCATTTGGCGTGAACTTGTACCTCTGCAGAATCTCTCTCACCTTGGCCAACAGTACCATGTGTTCCTCCCTCGTCTTGGTCCCGATGATGATGTCGTCCAGATAGGACTTCACCTCCTTCAGGCCTCTAAGTATCTTCTCCATGATTCGTTGGAACATCGCTGGAGCGGACGCCATGCCGAATTGTAACGTCCTGAATGCAAAATGACCCATGTGCGTTGACATAGCTGTATACAGCTGGCTCTGTTCGTCCAAGGGCACTTGCAAATAAGCATCTATCACCGAGATGAACTTACAATCCCTAATTTCATGCAGGATGTCTTGTATGGTTGGCATCGGATGCTGATCGACGTCAAGCAGTTTGTTCAGCGTAAGACTATAATCCGAACATAAGCGAAGAGGTCTTGACGCCCCTTCTTTCTTGATTACGGGCACCACTGGGGCCGATACAATCGGGTTTTGTATTGGGAAGATGAGCCCCTTCTCAAGAAGGTAGTTTATTTCATCTTCGACCAGCTTGATCAGGGCGTATGGTAGTTTTCTCGGTGCAAATACCATGCCCACAACCGAAATTTTTCTATATATTTTTAACGACGCCATTACTGAGTTGTTGTTAACAAAAACGGGTCTGCAGAAACTCACAATGCCCAGTTTTATAGCATCGTCAACCCCAAGTATGGGTTCCGAGTCCTCTTCTGTGACTACGATGTTTGATCTGATCACCTTATTTTCGTGTTCAATCTTGACATCGATTAGTTCCCCAGCAATCCTAATTTCATTGTTATTATAGTCTCTGACTGGGAGTTCCCTTTTTGGACGCATCTCCCTTAACAACTTGCGGTCTAATGCACTTCGGGATACCAGGTTTACCTTGGCAACAGTGTCAACTAGAAAATTTATCGGGGTACCTTGCACCTGAAGGGACCGGTACTGAAGTCCTGGTCTACCCTTTTTACAAGCAAAAATCCTTAAGTAGGGGGAAATAGAACATTTTTATTTGAAAACTTGTTTCATGAATTCAATTCATTCTCCTCTTCTCTCCTCAGACCTCGGATCTTTTTGGCAACTGGTTTGGCTCGGCATGCCTCACCGTTGTGCCCGTATCGATTGCACTCAGGACAGTAGAGCTCCTTCTCGCCTTTATGCGGGAAATCTCTCATCAAATGCGAGCCATTGCATTTGAAGCATTTATATACGACCTTTTTATCTTTTTCAGCCCCTGACCTGCTAGCCATTTGGTACCCTGTGTTCACAACGGCCACTTTTCGAGTATCTTCCGGACGTCCTCTGATCTGACGTGCCTTCATGGCTTCTTGATACCTCGACCTGACCAGGTCGGCGTTCACATCATCCACTATCAGTTTCGTTACAGTGTCTTTGTCAACACTGTGCCATTTGTACAGGAAGATTGATGCCGCCAGATCCTTTTTGAAATCTTCCGCTCTGACCTCTCTGGCTCGCTTCTCGCATTCCAGGTAGAACTCATCTGCAGTCAACCCTTCGGGTTCGACCGACAACAGGTGGTTCCAATCAGCTCGATCGTTCTTCTTTACCTCGTATTTGGCCAATACTTGGTCTCTGAACTTTTGATAGTTGAGCATGCGAAGTTCCGCCACGCTGAACATCTGTCTTCTTCCAGACCGGATAGAAGATGTCCCAGCTTTTGCTCTTCCTCTAGACCTTCTTTTGTCCTCAGAATGTCGAACATCTGCTCATATCTGAAGAAATAGTCCTCTAGGGCATCTCGAGTGACAGGTAGTACTTTTATCCATGTCGCCATGTTTTGTATTAAGAGAATACGATCGATGAGTGGACTCAATCTAAACTGATTTAAGCCGGGCATTTATTTAAACAAGAGAGTATTATAGTTGCCCAAGTTATTCATTTGTGTCTAAGAGTGCTGGCACCAATTCAAATGAATAACTTGAAGATTCTCATAACACAAATAATGATCAATGAATTTTTATATAATAGAACGTTTAATTGTTTAGGGTTTTACAATGTTAATTTTGCTCGTTGAAGAGTATGTGCATGTTTACGGCCGGCCATAGTTTTGAGCAAATTTTTTGTTCTCATGGTAGCTAGGTTGCTTTGATTCCTTACGACATCTCAGATTGTTCGT
>KL566978.1:0-14462 GCA_000715275.1 Gyrodactylus salaris
GAACTCACGACCTTCTGTTTACGTGACAGACGCTCTAACCACTGAGCTATTGTAACGGACATTGTTCGAATAGACAACAAACTCTGATGAATATAGGAGCGGTAGCCCACATGGTCAAACACTCACCTTCGAAGTCAATACACTCAGGTTCGAGTCTCACACAATGCCGCTCCCCGAGATGTACGAAACTCGGTTAACAAACACTTCCTTCCAACTGCCAATATACAACTCCCCCGGATGATCATCCCTTTAGTTGTCAACACAACAAGAGTTGTTACACATCCCTCCCAAAACTATCTAAAGATTTTGGGAGAGATGAGAGTAATATTTGGGAACTTCATGGAAAATTAATTTTCAAATCGGCCATTGTTTTGTTGTTCTACATGTATGATTCTATCATGCCAAAGGTCCTTAGGAGTAGTTCTTCATAGATTTTGCTGGTCCCTTCCGATTCGCATGACAGTATCATTGAAGAAAAGGCAGGCATGCTTTTTCTCTAATTAATTTTTATTACAATCTCACACACACACGATACATTGTTCCCAGAATCTTTGTAGAGAGATTCCCCATTTTCTTTACTAAATGGCAGGATATTTGTTTAATATTCATCAATAATGATAAATTATCCTGGCTTGTTTGTCTCCCAAGTAAGCAAGTCTATTGATGGATCTGATGTTCAAATTCAATAGCTCTTAATCTAATTAGTTAACAATCTGGAAATTGAAGATGCATTTACTGCATAAAAATTCCCTTTCGGTCGCCTGAGGACGATTGTCCTTGAGTGGGGATTACGAATCTGTGAACATCCTTTCATAAGGAATGTGTTTCTCTAGACCAGGGCTGTCTACTTTTTCCCTCAACTGTGTAATATCAAAAATAAAAAATCTATGATATACTTTGGAAAAAGGGCTGATATCGTAGCCGGCTTTCTTCAAGTTTGGAAAGAGTCTCAATAAATTCAATTTTTCATTGAATCTGCAAACAAAATTACATTCTAAATAATTAAAATTTAGGCAAGTGTCCAAATACTTGTGCGCGCAATTCAAGTGTACACTGAATCTTATTTTTAGTTTTCTTTTCGTCTAAGTCCTAGACTCTAAGAACATTATTCCATAATTGCTTAGAACAGAAACCAGTCAAAGTGAGACAAAATTGACTTTTCTGCCGGTCAAGGTGAAATCTAAGCGAGGTTTTCTCATGATAAGAACATACTTTTCTCCATCTCAAGGCCTCTCAACCTTCTTTCTTTTGATAGGAGGTACTTTTGTTATCTGTGGATCGACAACAAGGTGATCTGGAAGACAACCTCCAAGTCGAATCAAGCAAACTCTAATAACGTTCTGTGGTTCGAGAAGCTTCACTTTAAGTGAGTCCAGATGTTTCAGCATTCCCACGTGCTTTCAAGGCATTGGAATATCAACTTTTGAGATGAAGCGACCACATTGTTAGTATTTTCTTTCAATTGAGTTTTTCAATAGTTTTCTTAAAAAAATCAATCCAAGTGCATCAAACACTTGAAAAATGTACGAATTCCAGATAATGATTGCCAAGACTGAGTATTATTATTATTGAAAGGTTCTTCCAAGTGTTGCACTCTTTCATCTCTGTAAAAGTACAATAATTCATTTTTTCTGAATTAATACTCTTATTTTCTTTCTATCTCTTTTAGAGTGTTTGTTTGTACTTTTCACTTGTGTGCCCCCCCCTCCTCCTCTAATGCATTTACTCCAAAGGTGTTTTCTTTGTCTCTCTTCAACTAAACTGTTGGCTTCTCAAGAGAATTCCCTTTATAAATACTGAGCGTTAGGCCACTGCTATCCGGATCTCAACGTTTTGACAAACATGGAGGATTCTGAATAAAAATTCGATAAAGAGATTTCTTCAAATAACCTCAATTATCTTTTGGATAAGCACTACTCATAAGTAAAGGGGGGGGGGTTTAAAATCAGATTTCAGTTTATTTTTGTATTCAGAGATAATCAGAAACTAATCTTATTCCTACTGAATTCTATCATCACAAATAACCCCCACGGAAAAAGATGGCGCGCCAAATACAAATGTTTTTGAGTTGAAAAGGAAAAAGCAATCCTTCTATTCCTAGGATTATTATCTTCTTTTGCTCGAGATTAGAAGACGTCTCGCATTTAATTATCCCTTTTGTAAAGTTACTCTCTTCCTACTTGATCTTGAATAAAAGAAATCCTAATGATTCTCGAGAGGGGAACTCTGATGAGGATGACAAAATATCCTCTAAATCTGAGTATGTTTACTTTAGATTAAGGGGGGTATTATTTCTTTCACTCTTCTGCGAATGCATTCGAAATGATGGATTAAAATACGTTTAAAAAAATTGCATTTTATTCTCCAATAAATTTCTGGCGTTTGCTCTTCGTGTTTCGAGGCTAGCTTGGCCAAGTCAGAAATATTTACTCTTGGCTAAAACATGTGATGACAAGATATTGAGTTGCAATAGTTTTTTAGTCTAAAACAGTTGACGGTTCCCATAGTTTTTCACAAGTATTGTAGAATGTACACAAACATCACACACATTATCCTTAATAAATTGAATTATACATAGTTTTTTATCTCTAATTTTGACATAACATTTTCTCACGCTCTTGTTCACTTTTCTGACCGAGTCTCATCGTAAACGTTGGTAGAAAAGAACTAATTCAAGTCAAAAGTGATTTTTCTCTTTGTATGAAAGGTTATTGAATCCCCCTTCTTGGTTATAAAATGGTAATTAATCTTCAAGATTTCAATGAGCTTCGGCAGGAAACTAGAGATAATCCAATCTTTGATAACAAATAGTCACTACTGATATTTTTAATATGAGATTCGTCAAAATAGAGTCAGAGTTGTGTACTCTAAGCTATTTCTCTTGGCTTGTATTTAATTGTTCAATTGGTTAGGCCTTTTTCAATTGAGTCTTTTAATCATGTGTGAGATGAAAAAGGCACAATAGTACCCTCTCGGTTTCAAAGATGAGTTTTCAATGTCTTCTAAAGAAAACATCATCGGTCTCTCTCGTATGAAATTTTGGGAGGGATGGTGTAGTGGATTGTTCCCCAAGTCCAATAAATATGATATCTCATATGGCGTGGGTTCGATTCCGGTCTCCTCCCTCCTTGAAACAAATTTACTATGTAAATAGTTTCTAAAACTTCCTCCCCCATTATAACCCCACATGTGAACCCGAAGAGAGTTAGACTCGGCTATGAAACACAATTCTAAGAAATTTTTTTTTTTTTAAACGCTAGGAAATTTGTAATCTGAGAAATGTGATATTCTGCTAATGATTTTGCTTCGAAGGTTAAATTATCAGATAAATTAATGCATATTTCTCGTTGCTCTTGTCATAATTAGGGCACTCTTTTCATTATGGAATGTATTCGTTTTTGATATTCTTTTAATTTAAAAATATTCCTTAAATATTCTTTCTATAAAAATTAAGAAAATACTGATAAAAATCGTCTGAATTATTATTAAGGATTGCACATTTCTTGATATTTTTGTCGTCTACGTTGTAAGTGAAAATATCAAGTGATCAGTTTTCTTTAATTCCAAGATATTTATATCATCAGCCAATGAGCCCAAGTCCCTCTAATCTTGATTTAATCTACTTTTTAGGCTTGTAGAATCCAAATTGATTATGAACATTTTTATCTCTGAATTAATGCAGATAGAAACAACTCTGAGTCAAATTTCTGATAAGATGGGATTATATTCGAAAATCTTATTTTTTTGACAAAATATGGATTATTTTATCATTTTTCCTTATTAAAATATAATCGCGGAAATTTTAAAGGGTGAAAAAACTGATCTGTTCAGAATGAAACCAGTAATACAGCCTTTTTTATGTTGAAATAATGCTAAATCTGAGGAAATTAATTTTCCGACTTCAAGAAAAAAAAACTTTTCCAAGAATACCAGTCTAACTCAGAAGATTACTCTTTCTGACGCCAAAAGGATTCACTGCAATTAACAGCGAATTAAATAAACGATTTCATGTTTATTTTATCAAGGCGACATTTCCTTGTACTTGAAAGAAATTACTTCAAACCTTCAAAATACATCCATAGTTGATCCACAGAGATGTGGGCTGGAGTTCTTTGAAGTTTCCCAAGAAAATCATTAATAGATTTCACTCCCTCTTCTTCGTTATGAGTGGAACAAACCTATTCTTTCAAAATGTATTTGTTCCCTGTCCAAAGAAGAAATGAAAATGCTTGCTATTTTAGGGTAATGCTGACTATTTCATACAACAAAACTAACTACACTTTTCCGATGTGTGACTATGTAGATCGAGGTCAAAGTTCTCTCTAACCCATCTGTTATTTCTAGATTTTAATTGTTCCCTTATTGTTAAATAACTCTAGGCCAATGGGAATTGAGTATTGTGATTGAGAATCAATATTTCCTAATTTCCAGCCGAAGGAACATATTATCATGTATATTGCCTGTCTTTTATTTAGGAAATCTAACCCACATTTTCAAGAGCTACACTTGAGGTATTTAATGTGTACGCTTTTCATCAAGTTTGAGATGATTTAGGCTGGGGAGTTGTTACAGTGTATTTTAAACCTTTATTCGCCTTTCTCTCTAGAGAAGTACTTCTTTTCCAAGTTAGAGTCTTTAAAGAGGAGTTTCAAGTGAAAAGGCTATCGAAGAAATTCCCCCATGGCTAAGTACATCCCAAATGTTATTTCTAGTGTTTTTCGTGTAATCTATAGAATTGGCTAACTATAAAAATGCACCTAGATAAAATACAAAATTACAATTTCTCCTTTTAATGAAAATTCATTCTTCATAGGATCAGTAGATTCCTCAAAGTGATGTCTTTGAAAATAGGTACCCACACAAGCATGCTTCTCAGCTGCTGATTGATCACTGCTGAGTAGAGTATTACAAAATGTGCAAAAATAATGTTGAAATGCGAATATAAATCTAATCGAATATGAAAAAGCAATGAAATATTTATGAAAATATTCGATATTGAGCCTTAATAATTCATTCTTATTTGCGACTAGTTGAAGGAGGACAAATCTGAAAAGAATTCTGACTATATCTTGGGCTCTTTCAACGAGAAAATTGAGGCAATCTTCAAGGTTCATCCTATTGCCTAAAAACTGCCTAAAATCTTGACCGTGGGAATTTTTTCTTTTATTTCTCCCACTTTCACACATGTACCCCAATATTTGTGTGTCTTTTGGGGGTAGAGGGGTAAAGATTAAATTTTGCATGTATTAGTGGCATGGAAAGGGGTCCTATGGATCTTTTGGGTGTGTGAGTCCTTTTCATAAATATTCATCCCATCATATCTTCTTGATTTTGCAGCCGAATTTTTTTGAAATTTAGATGAATTTGAGCTCTTTTCTAGCTCTTAGAGCCGGTAACATATATATATCATAACTAGGGCTACCAAAAAGCGTATTTTGGTTCCTTCAAAAATGCTCTTGATATCTTGGTTTAGGAGTTAGAAAGCATATTCAGCATTTCAGAGGTACTAATTATGAGGTAATATCGTGCTAATTTCTTTAATATTATTATTTTATGCATAATCGTACAAAAGAGAAAGCATATTTTGAGCATATTTCTGGTAAAAAAAATGAAAATTATTTCCTTGTGTGAGATAGGATAGAAAATCTGTTTTTAGCTGAGAAATTGCATGGCTCATAATTTAAAAGAAAAGAAGACGTTGAAATTTGTTGCAATTTATTTCGAGCATGCTTATAAATAGTATTTTGAACATTAGAAAATTAGGTATGCTCGAAATAAACGCGTTATCCCTGTAACAAATTTCGACGTCTTCTTTTCTTTTAAAATAATTTCCAAAATAAAATAATCCTTTTAAGCATATATGCTCAAAATATAGCATAATTTCTAAAATGCTAATTATCTTCAATAACAATGGAAATCTTAATGGCGAATTTGGTTGTATACCAGTCCAGGAATATTTTATTTTATAATTCCCAGGTAAGGGTCGACTGTCTTTCGAAAAATACTCAAAAATATGATCTCTCATACTTTTTGTCTCCTGGGAATTGGGTCTTTCGAAAAGTAATTAAGATAAAATTCATTTTAACAAACATTGTTAATTTGGGAATTTTTATCTGCAAAGAGTATTTCATTTTTGCATTCAACGCCAAGTGTAGCCATGCATAGAAAGCTCCACAAGGATTTCGACAAATCTAGTTTCTCGATGCCCGTAGTTTATGGTCGACAGAGTTTGAGAAAACTTTGGGTATAAAAATTCATTGAAAGTAATTAACGAAATATTCCTTCGTTAGGAACATCTCCAAGTTCTCGGAATTGAGGCTCGACATCTACCAGAAGAAGGAGCATCGCAAACTCTCCAGACGCGGCAGTCTCTCCACGCTGTTGAAGCCAGTCAACCTGTCGCGCAGCAGCCTCAAGGACAGGGGCTCCTTTGAAATTCTCGGTAAGTCGAGATTTCCATATTTTATGACCTGTTTGCTTATCCTTGAGCCAGTCTATCAGCTATTATTGCTGCAGTGTATTTCAAGAGAGAAATTGTTGCAAATAAAATTCTCAGTCTAAACAAACTTTGAAATTCCACTTCTTTTTACGAAATTTCAAATCTGAAGAGAATGATTTTCTTGTTAATTTTTGTGAAAAAAGTCTCAAAAGTATTTATTCCGATCGAGAAATATATCACGTTTCAACTTCACCGGTGCGAAAGGTTTGTCATCTTCAAGTCTTGCATCCGAGAGAAAATTCTGGTTGCGTTTGAGAATGCTTGATCTGGATAATTTCTAATCTAAAAGGGCGTGGTTATGATCACTTTTCTCAATTTTCTAAGGCGTAATGAAAAGCAGGCGGTTCCATCTTCACTACAGGTATCTTCAACTCAAAATGCATCAAATATAGATATTTGAATTTAAAAATACGCCAAATTTTATTTTAACCAAAATTTGCCAAATTTAGCAAAAAATTAGCCTTTCCAGCTCTTCTTGAGAATTTTTCTCTTAAATATCACTCTCTAAATTGCGTTATTTCCAGATCTAGGTTTTCGATGGAAAACATTTTACTTGAGATATTTTGATATAAAGATTTCTGATAATGTAGGAATCCTACACTCAAAGATGGGATTTTAAAATCAATACAACAACACACGAATTATCTCAAGTGTTTTCACTATTAAGGTTGAGCATTTTCACTTCTCATGTGAGGTCATATCCCCTTTTCTGTTAGCTGTGTGAGAATACTGTTCTTAATCATCAATATTTCCCGGGTATTAATCTTGTAGTCTTTAGTCTTGATATCGAGCAGACCAGCCATATCTGTCATCTTGGATTTTATTTTAGAGAAGAAAACATGTCATTTTTCATGATAGAAACAGAAAAATGTCAAATTTTCTTAAATATTAGCAGAAAAATCATGGACTGATTTATCTGAATCCCTAGATCGAAATAATCTAATTTTTCAATCAGAAAAATCAATTTAAAAAATTGCAAATTATTGCGAAAAATAATAGCCTCTTTAGAACCGGGAAACTTCATTTTGATGCAAATTTAAATTTAAGCCCTTCTGTTCGCTTAACTTTGATAGGTCTCTTCTAGATTTCATGTTCTTCAACCCTGAAAGCCAAGATTAGAGTTCTGTAGAATTTTAAAATTTTATTTTGTAAAGTTTACCTGGAATCGTTTTGCTCTACGCCAGAACAGGACAATTTACCGAACAAAAATAGGCTAAAAATCGCATGTTACCGCCCCACCTTTAATTGTTCATGAATTTTGGGAGAAATGAATTCCTAGATGTTTTTGATCGATAAATTAAAATTCTTCAAAATAGGATAAAAGAAGAAATTATGCGTGCATACGAGAGAGGGATTGCGTGCCCTCCTTTTTTCTATTTTTAATTCTTGAGAAAATTCCAGTATTTTCAGCCGAATTCATTTCTTGCCTGCCTACAACTGTTTTATCGCTAAATTAACCTTCTTTTTGAGTTTCACACGAGGGGTTATAATTGGGGGCGGAGGAAGGTTTTAAACTATTTGCAAAGTAAACTCGTTCCGAGGAGGCACGATGCCGGAATCGAACCCACGCGCCTATGAGATATCATGACCCAAAATATGCATTCGTTTCTGAAAAATATGTACATGAATATGCAAATTTATTTCCAGGGCATTCGTAGCCCTAGATATAAAGTTTATAGGACTTTGAGAGGAATCTTTTCCGCCATTCCTACTTGGGCCCATACTTGTCTTCCCAGCTGTTTGAGGCTCCAGAACCATCCTAGGATAAATATTTTCTGCAAATTCTAGGCCAATTTTGGGCATATTTTCTAGGCAATTAGTCATCCTAAAATGAGAAAATCATGTTTTTCAATCATTTAAACTTCTCTTCCCCTTTCAGTAAAATGTCTGCCATCAAGAATTTTAAGTGAGGTACACGTGGAAAGAAAATTTCTGACAAAATAAAGCCTTTTTTCAATGGAAAACCACACAGCGTTTTGATCTGTTTCCCATAATCTTGAAGATTGAAAGAATAAGCATTGTAGTACATACAAAAATTAGATACAGCTTTGATTGTCTCTCAAGAAATATGACTTTGTAATGCTCTTGTGATTCCTTGACTAAACCCAATCTACACTCTTCCAAGGAGCCCATCCTCCTTATGTTTTTATGTCTAACTAAGAAATTCGTCGTCTATGATGTTCACTGCGTCAGATTTTATTGCAATGTATTTTTATGATGTTATTCTTGAAACCGGATTTTGGTTACTATTGATTTTCCTCTCAAATATTGTATCATTCCAGATCAGGTTACATAACTATGTCGTGTTCATTATTCATCTCCTCTTTTCATTCATTTCCACTAAAAGTATTTAAAAGATATTTCCCATTAGATTTAAAGTATGAAAAATTATCGCAAAATGTAGGTTAATCATCTCTCTTTTTCGCCAGAATAGAACCTCTTTTGTTAACAACGTTTTTTACCATATCCAACCTTGGGGATCTTTGAGGGACTCCCGATCGACGGAATGCTACCTTTCTGATTCCCTTCTTCAGTTTTCTTTGCAAAGGTTTTACATGCAAAGGCATTCCGTCGACAAATAACCCTCGATTCTCCGCTAAATATATGAACCCCTCAATCTCTCGAAAGTTTACAAAATCTACTTTAGAGGATCACAATACTTTTCAACAAAAATTGATTCGACTTTTTGCTATTTTGAAAAAACACTCCCAGTCAAATGTCTTGGCCATTTAAAAAGACATCAACCTCACACTGAGAAAAATCTTAATCTTGACGTTTTTAGTTGCCTAACTCAGAAGATAGCGACCCATTTTCTTGTCAATTCTTCACACATTGACTGAGCTCGGTTCAAATTCATACTCGCGTCTCATTGGCTGTTAATGTGTGTTCCCTCCTGATTTCACGCTCATTAATTTCAGTTCTTGTCAAACCTCGTACATTTGAGAGATACTGGGCAAGATTCTCCTAAAATGCTTTTAGACTAAAAGGAATCTGACTAAATTTCTTGTTAAAAAGTCGTGGGAGGGAATGTGTAGATTTTCGTTATTTTTACTCATCTGAACAAAAATCATTCCTTTCCTAAAATACGTATTTCAATAAATGCATATCCATTCTGAATCGAAGAATAGTCGATTTCGTTATCCTCCTCATAAACGCTAGTGAAAGTGAGTAGGGGTTGGGGGACGCTTGTAATTGGTTAACTCTGCTCAACTGAGTTCACCTTTATTCATATGTGGGGTAGGGGAAGAATCTTTATTCTTTCTGCTCGTAGAAAGTTTGGTTCCTTGAATGAAAAATATAAATCATTATTTTGATATTTTATTTGATTTTCAACCTAGTTTCTCGAAAATTTAACTCCTCTGTTGACCCATTATAACAAGATCCTTGAAACAAATTTACTCTGTAAATAGTTTCAAACCTTCCTCCCCATTATAACCCCGTCATGTGAACCCGAAGAGAGTTAGACTCGGCTATGAAACTAAATTCTATTTTGAGTTAAGTCTTGAAAACCAATCTGAAATCCATTTCTAAATCTTTGCCTTCAGGTCCTACGATAAATCGATTATTAACAGAGCATATCAAAATGATACAAAAAAATCATCCGGATATTTAAGAACTTTTGAATAATCTGTAGGGGCTCTCTTCGGCATGATTGGGAGTACAGTATAATGAAAGGGCCAAATGAATTTACACTGGTTGAGAGAAAGGCTTGAGAACCGAGAGGATTATTTTGTTTCTATAGGTAAAAATCTGATCAGATCTAAGGATTGACTGTGTAATCGAAATAAGACCTCCTTTTAGGACGGAAATAAATAAGCCCTTATCGACTAGAATGAGAAATTTTAATCAAATAGACCTCAAGAAAAAAAAATTTTAGACAGTTGTGTTGCTCTGGTTATTAATCCTATTCTGTTCGAATCCTGATTCCCCGCCAGCTTACAAACATCGTGAGCTGAATGCTTGCCCTACGGATGATGTCGTAAATGACTGAGTCGATCACTATCCGAATGGAATGTTTGAATACATTAAATCCCCATTTTAATTTTCTTTCTATAAAATGTGTTCGGGAAAATGCATCTATACGTGAAAAACATCCAAAAAATCCAATTTTTTCATGATTATTAAATTATGAAAATTATCTTGTTGTTGAAGGGTTTTGTGTACTTTTCTAATCGATAAATTATCAGTGATAATCGAAGGTTTGAAAGTGACACTACAGCATACCCATTGTTGAATAATGCGTGCATAAACAGTTACTTTTTATGGTCCTTTCATGTTAATTGCGGAAAGCATTGTGATTTATTGCAGGGTAAAATGAAGTGAACATAGCATTACAAGCACCACTCCCTATCCTAAAGCATTGGAGAATGTCATTCACGGAAACAAATGCAACCCCCAAAACATCTTTGTTTTACCTCGGAGTAAAGTACATTTTTCTAACAAACTGACATTACCATGAACTGGATGCGAAATTCAAACTCTCGAAAAATAATTTATCGTCAGAATCCATTTTTGGTTTTTATCATTTGCTTCTGCAAAGGGGGCAAATCTAAGCATCATTCTAGGCAGAAATGAAGCCAATCTCTCAGAGATGTTGGAATATTTTTAAAGAATAAAAAAATTGTATTTCCCTTGACGAAAAAAGGATAAAATGTGCCTCACGACTGGCTGAACGACGAGGCAGTAAAAGTGCGTAGATTATTAGACAAGTATTTAATGAGAGGCGATTCTTTCAAGGAAAATCTAGACATTTATTCACTTTTAAGGTATCATCTTATAACAGAACCAAATTGATTAGATAGAAAATCATCATATTTTGTTGATTTTTTGAAAATAAAGTTTTTTTTGATTATTCATCAAAATTGAAAAAAAATTCATGTCTGAGCTAGAAACATGTTTTAGACAAGTTCGACAATTACTTGGGCATCAAGTGAACATGCTCACTAGGATGCTCATAACACCGACAAAAAGAGCGATAAGAAAATCCAAACTACCAGCAACTAACCAAGGAAATGTAGGGCTTTCGAATGACATCACTTCAGCAGCTCAATAATATTAGGTTTTGAAAATACAGCTGTTTGAAATTTGCGCGCGAAAATAATTTGAATTTTATTAAATCTAGAAACTGATATAACTTTTCTAATTCACATTCGAAATTGTTCAATTTTTTTGATTTTTCTAGATTGCTCATCGAATTATATGCCGAGTTGAAAATCTTTCATCTGGTAACTCGGATTTCGAAGAGAATTGAGATTTAAGACTTTTTTTCGAAATCTTTTGAAAAATGGTTTAGACAAAAATGTCTTTTGAGTTTGCCTCACTTTTTCGCCTTTTTGTCTGGTTTCTAAGAATTTTTCAAATAAAGTTGAAAACCAAACAAAATTTCAATCATGGGCTTATTTGGTTTTGAAGAGCATTTAACTCGTCTGATTGATACATTTTTGGATAGCCAATTCTAAATAATTTCAAAAGAATAACGTTCCGAGACCAAGCTATTTCTTCTACAGTATTTAGATTACCACTTTGTTCAACGATAGAGAATTTTTGAAGAGAATTTTTTGAAACAAAATAGTATTTCAAACCTCTTATTTCTCAACTTGGCATTTAAATATCTTTTAACGAATTCATTTTCCACGTATTATTTTACAATTTACGATTTTTAAATTTTCCGCAAAAATACACGAAACGTTGATGATTCTGAATCAAAGCTCAATTATCTCCCTGACTGAATAATAGCCTCCAATTTGATCATAAAAGATGAAAGGGGATTCCAATCAGGGAAATTAGGAATGAAATTAGAGTGCTCTCTCGTTTCCCTGATTCATTTTGGAGATCTTTTGTTTCAAAGTTTTCCCCTTTGAAAACTCTACACCGAAAAGGCTAACTTTTCACTGTGAAAAGTTGGATATTTTTGCAATAAACTCGAATCACTCTGACTGAGTAGGTTTTCTCGTGAACGTTGCTATTTGCGGGTTGGATGAAAGCACTTTTGTTGGTGAAGTTTTATCTTGAGAAAGTTTTGCGGACATTTTGACATTTACTTTTCTTTATAAGAAAGACTATTTTGAGACCATTTTATGAATGAAAAAAAATACTTTTCTTAAAAATGTGAAAAATTTGTGAATAAAATTTGAAAAGTTTTTTTAAGAAATTTCTTGAAATAACGACAATTATATTTTGGATAAGTACTACTCATAAGTAAAAAATGCTAATATTTGTATTCGTAGACAATAAAAAATTAAAAAGCTTATTCATCACAGTTCTATCAAAAGTAGAATTTATTTTTACTCATGAGTAGTTCTTTACTAAAAAACTTTTTTCAACAGGCTCTGTGTCAATAAGCTGGGATAAACTGGTCTCTCAAACCGTAGACGATTGGTTCCTGGTCTCTAGAGGCCCCACGAAGAATTACGACAATGAGAGCCTTTCAACCGACTCGAGCACCGATGTGAAGCTGCGTTTATCAATCAAGATCTCCAATTTATACGTCCTCCCGATTGAAAATTATTCCTGTTTGCGGAAAGTGAGTTTTTGTTACCATTTCAAAGTTATCTCATGTTGCTAAATCTTGCATTCCTCGTTCTGCTTGTGGTAGAAAGAACAGATGGTAGAAAGAATTCAAGAAGTGCAACCCTCTCTCTTAACATTTATTTACTCGATCACCGCCCCTAATATCATGGGTCTTGAGATACACCCCTTGTGACAATATTAGTTGAAGACAAAAAGTTTATTCTCAACAAATAATTTATTTACAAAATATCACCAACTTTTTTCGACATTCTGATCTCGTCAAATTTATATAGATTTTTACTTTTTTTTTCTTAATAGAGCTATTTATCGACGATTTTTTAGTGTTTTACAATTAAATTACTGGGGAAACTCGTTAGATGAGTCCTTTAATCCCCGTAATGATACTAATGCTAAATAGAAAGGCTTCACAGATCATTGACCAGGTTACATAATGAAAAGGTCTGATTGCATTTAATTTTCAAGGTTCTATTAGAGAGTTCATCGGAAATATTTGCAAAATTGGAATCCCTCGTGTCAGCCCAACAAAAGGACCTCATATCAAGGTGTATTGTGAAGCTCTTCGAGATTCATCGAATGTCCACCGACAAGATATCCATTTTCATTTATAATGAGATTATCAAACAAGGTGAGTTGTGTTGTGCAAACGTTTTAGAACTTGACATCAATTCGAGCTCAGTTGACGACATTTCAAGAGCTTAACTTTGATCCCAAAAATATCCATTAAGAAAAGGTTGAAAATCATGTAAACACATTTTCCTACTTAAATGGTTTTCTGTTGTTGAGATTGCGAGACAATTTTGAAAAGCTTCTCTCATTAGCGGCTGGTTGACAGTTTAAAAGCAATGATTACTCCTCTGGGCTAGAAATCTAGCCGAAACTCAATCAAAAGTTGACAGAACAGAGTTTGGCGTGGACGAATAAGTATGAGTCGGAATCTAGCGACAAATATTTGCAAACTTTCAAAGTACGATTCGCATTTTTGACTATAGAAATATTACAATAGTGAATATCAGAGCACCGCTGTTAAAAATATCACGAGGAATCGCTTTAGAGTGCTCAATTATATGAGGAAGAACTAATTCTGAGGCTATTTCTATCTTACGCGCGCTCTAATTCTATATACTATGGTCGAAATTCTGATGTGTTAACAATTCATGTACAAATAAATTCAAATGGCCGCCATCGATTTTCTCGCCTTTTTGAAGGCTACTGAATGGAAATGTCGACACATTCTGGTCAAGCAAATTATCCCGCTCCTAGATGATCAGATTGTTTGATAACTATTCTCCGTTTAGATTTCGAAATTCTGCTAATTTTTAACTAGATATCGCGCATCAGTCACATCTTCCTAACAAAAGGCTTGAGGACGTTACTTACACGGGATAGTATTTTCCATGAAGTTCCCAAATATTTCTCTCATCTCTCACAAAAT
>KL566978.1:14482-25105 GCA_000715275.1 Gyrodactylus salaris
TTGGATAGTCGAGAAAATCCCGGTTCAAGATTTGGCGTAGGTTCAAATTAATTTGAATACGATTTTCATGCACATTATTTTGGCCTGTTTCCACCTAGAAAAAGTATTTTATACACAGTTCCTCGTGAAATCATGTCCAGATTACGATTGTGCCCGATCTAAAAGAGGTAAAATCAAAAAGCAGTGCCCTAATCAAAATCATACAGTTTATAATTCTAGTGTCTGAGACATTTTTCAACCTAAAAATGTTATTATCGTTGACAATTCTTTGATAATCTGAGACTCGATATGACCTCGATATGTTATCTGAACTGAAAATTTCAAGTTGCTAAAATAGGCATGGAATTCGTCGAGTTGATTTTATTCCAGTGAGTACCCAGGAAAGAAATCGTTTACTGCTCAAAGCAATAAAATGAGATAACAAAGGAATATCTATCAACATCACATCTAGCCAATAATTCTCTTCTAGTTTCCAGATGAATTCCCTTGTTGTGTAAATCTAGTCTAGTTGAGGAATGAAAACACTAGCAGAAAAGAAAAGTATCATTCTGACATGTTTTATATTCTCCGTCCCACTCCTGCCCCCTTTCATGAGAATTATTTCATTACTTCAAAGAAGGAAGAAAATCTCTCTTGGCTGTATACATGTTTCTGTGTGGATTCATTTGTGAGATCAAGTCCTCTGTTCACATCTAAAGGAATTCAATAATCAAATATCACGTCTAATTTCATCTAGCGGAAGGCCATTGAATCTGCCTCAGACCTGATTAAAATTACAGAAATAAAATATTTTTCCAGGCTCTGAAAACCGGATTGCTTTCAATCATGAGTTCAGCTAAAAAACTAGTGTTTTCAATTTTCAGTCATTTAACCGTTTATAATCCAAGTTAAAAGCCCATGATATTAGAATCCACGGTATAAGAAATTTGTTTTAATTTGCAACTATGTAGAAAGCCACATTTTGAAAGTGTTTAGACAGACCGCTTCCATGTTTTTCATTCAAAATTTTCACGCGAAACTCTTATAAAATCTCTATTTTCAAGAAATATGTCTTCTCATTTTTCGAAACTGTAGTCCTTTCAAAGCCCTTGCTGGTTATCAAAAGTTGATCCTAATTTTTAAAATCCTTTTAAGCCAAGAAAAAATGTATTTTCTTATAATTTATGCCTTATTTTGCATAAAATATATCCCATACTCTGAGCATGAACCAATTTATTTAGTGTGAGAGAAACCAAGGCTTGTACAGTTGATCTCTTATTGCCAAGCTATCCTGATTTTCTTGAAAGGTTTTAAAACCTGACAACAGGTCTTTTGCAATCAAAAGTATTCTCATTACGTAAAACTATTCTCTTATGCCATTTGAAGAATGATAGCTTTCATAAGAGACTTCCGATAGGCTTTCTGAGTAAGTGAGTGTGAATACAGGTGACGATGTCAGACACACCTTTAGTCTTGGATTAGAAAGAGATTACTCTCTCTTATCGATCTGAATGAGCATTCATTTCTCACTATCGAATATATGATTCACAATATTTAGACGCAATTATCAAATTCAGTACCTGGATTCTCTATCTCTTTCACTGAGAAATAACTATCGATTTGCTAACACTTGGAAAAGAAATGTTTCTTTTCCAACAAAAGATGGCAATAGCTATTATGCGTCATCTAAAGTCGCTAGACATCTTTTTCGCCTCGTTCATGCATCCCTTGTCCCTTCTACACCCCCTTGTTGCAATATTGTAACACAACCTTTGAATGGGTATTTTTCCTCTTGTATCTGAACGTAAAAAACTGGTTTAGGCTTTAAATTAACACTGGTGTCCCGTCAAGAAAAAGTTGAAAATACTACTAGAAAAATGATGTCGCATTTTATAGACAAAGGAATGAGATTTTGATTGGTGTAATTATCTCCAGTTACACTTAGACAAGTATTCAAAGTTTTGCTATCAACAAAAATGCCATTTTAATCATCCAAACTTTAATTTTCCAAAACCGATTTAACTTTGACATGATGCATCCGAATTGCACCAAATTTTTTGATTCAAAGATGGTCATCCTTAGATTACGAAGTTAAAAATATCTCAAAATAATGCACTGTTCTCCGAGAAAGCCAAGTTGAAATATTTGCTGTTATCGAATTTACCTCAGCATTCAAACCATGCTTGAATTATTTTTTAAATATTACACTACATTCAAAATAAAGAAATTTCTGAAGAGTTAACGATAAAGTTTTTCGAAAATTAATGAATAATTAATTATTTACTAATTAAAACCATTTAACCCTTCCTCGGCCTGGAGCCGTTCTAAATTCTTTCTTTGCGATTCATCAGTCAGAGAAATAAATAAAGTTGAATTAATTTGAGAATCAAAATTAGATAACATGAAATCTTTCCTGATTGCATCAGAAATATCTTCTTAGCATCTAAATGTGTTTACTTTCTCCAAACGTTAATCATCCTTGTACATATTGATGTAGAAACAGTTACTCTATTCCCCACAGGGTTTCCCCTCAACCAAAATGACTCACCAGATAGCTACTACTTCACTTCACTAGAATGTCTTGAAAGGATTTTTTCTTAAGAACGGTAATTGGAGCAACTGAAAATTCTATTTTATTCCATTTCTCAATCTGCTATCTTCCCTCTCAATAAATAATCTGCTACCCTAGATTCTAAGACTTTTTTTGGTCAAGTCTTTTTTTTAAACTCGAATCAAGGTTTAATTTGATAAATTATTTCAGACAACCTCTCAATGATATTTCGGCAGAATAGTTTCCCCTCAAAGCTGTCGGAGAACTTTTTGAAAATCTTTGGCCAAGAAGTGAGTCAGAAAAATTGATTTTCAACACTCTTCTGTTTTCCTCTTTGAAGAACCAATAACTGCATCAAGATTTACTAGAGATCAGAACTAAAAAGCTTCTTAGACTACGAAATACGAGAAAATTCCCAAGTAAATATCAGTTAAGAAAATGAAAATCTCATCTAACATAAAAATGCTAATAAACCGCTTTCATAAAAGAAGCTTTGACCACTCTTTTGGGACTCTCACTTGCGAACAGCCTCTAATCTTTCCTCTCTCTCAACACAGTATCTGAAGCTGTTATTGTCCGATTTGATCAAGAGGATTTGCGAGCAGAAACTCGCCTGGGAAGTGGACCCCTCCAAGTTCACTACGAGTTCACAACAAAAGTGCTCCTTCCTCAGCTCACCCTCGCAGAACAACAGTTTGACTAGGAAGTTTAGTCTGCTCAATCAAAAGACGAACTGTGAGCTTTCATCCACTGTCTCCTTTCATGATTTCTAGGGCAGTAAATTTGCGAATTTTAGTGGATCAAGCTGGTCAAGAATATGTGATTTATATTTTGAGATCTTTAAAAAAAATTAAGAACGATTTTCTGATTCATTCTCAAGTTTGTATCTGATCAAAGGTATACCTCGAAGGATTGACTCGATTTCTTTCTCTTAGTGATTCATTTTAATCAGCTTGATATGGTTCATGTCCTATGAAGACCCATGAACTTGGGATATCTTAGGAGGCTTGTTCCTTAGTTGGTATTTAAGACTGAGGAGAATTCTCATTGTTTCATTTCAACTATTTCGTGCAGTACTCAGAAGCTCATAGCGAGGGCTACCAAATGCCCTTTTTACAAAAGTTGTTTTACTTAGTTAACATGAATCACTGATCAATCAAATCGACATCCGAGAGTTTAGAGATGCTCCTAGAAAAAAGGCAAATGCCTTTTTCCATGTTCATGTCTTTTTTTGGTTGCAATTGGTTTTTAGCTCGAACAACCAATGAAATGCACGTATGTGTCATTGATTACTAATTTTTGTGTGTGCTCGTGTGTCTGTACCACTAAATACTAGGCCAATGAAAACAGCTTTAATTTCGGTTTAGTATCACAAATTTTGGTATTTTACTTGCAGCCCTAATGGTTTCTGTACTTGACCCATCCAAGCCTTGATTCTTGAGCTGTAGGCATTTTTAGATTCCAATCTCAGCCCCTTGTTTTGGCATGTTTTCGGTGTTGAATAGACAAAAGAAATGTTCATTCTCTTCTAAAGGTATCAACCCGTATGCGGAAAAGCTGATCCGGGACTACTGCCAGTGGAACAGTCCGCTGACGAAGCATCGCCAGGACTCGAGTAAATACAAGACGCCGATGTTGTCCACGCATTTAATCCTCGCGAAGCAGTTGAGCTTCGAGAATCTCACGGGTAACCCGAACGGCTCCAGCGGCCAGGGGATCAGCAGCAGCCTCGAGACCGGCCTGAACACAATCACCAACTCCGGGGAGGTGTGCCAGTCCCTGCCGCTCGTCAACGCCCAATGCGCCATCCTCCAGTACCTAGACATTCTCTGGCGGGCCATTCAACTCAGTCACTCTGAATTTCCACCGTGAGTTGAAACCCTCTATCTGGCGCTTTAGAGAAGTAATCACGACTTTTCTTCTTTATTTAAAATCTAGCAAAATAGCGGAACTCTTCAGCAAGGTGCGAAGACTCTTGGAGAGGGAATACGACGCGGAGATTTGTCACAAAGTCATCTCAAGTTGTCTCTTCCTCCGCTTCATATGCCCGGCGATCCTTTCGCCATCCCTGTTCAACATTCTCTCTTCGTATCCGGTTGACTTGTCGATTCAGAAGAACCTCACCCTCCTATCAAAGGCCCTTTTGGCGCTAACCAACTTCAACTACGTTAACGAAAAGGTACTTGGACTCTTATATGTTGTGCTCTGATTGAGCATGTTTCATCTTTCTGTTGTTTTCTAGCAAAAGCAATATGTAGGGCGCCCAGAAAATATGCTCTATTTTGAGCATGTATGCTAGAAAAATAATCTTTTTTAACTAGATATCGCGCATCAGTCACATCTTCCTAACAAAAGGCTTGAGAACGTTACTTACACGGGATAGTATTTTCCATGAAGTTCCCAAATATTTCTCTCATCTCTCACAAAATCTTTGGATAGTCGAGAAAATCCCGGTTCAAGATTTGGCGTAGGTTCAAATTAATTTGAATACGATTTTCAAGTTATTTTGGCCTGTTTCCAAAACACCTAGAATAAGTATTTTATACACAGTCCCTCGTGAAATCATGTCCAGATTACGATTGTGCGCGATCTAAAAGAGGTAAAAACAAAAAGCAGTCTCCCTGGATGTTTGATGCTTCATAACTCTTCATCTACACTGGCAAAGAAAGAACATTTATGACGAATTAGGTGTATTTAAAGCATAGCTTTCATCTTTTCTATGAATTGAATAGAAGGAGTAAAGAAATACGATTTTAGCAAGAATCATAGGAACTTGATTGTTAACGATTCTGTTTTAAAGCATAAAAAATGATTCCAAAAATGTTTTTTTATTGCCGTTATGAAATTGCTGAGCAAAAATCCTCTCTTTTTATGACCACGTACATCCTTTCCTAATTAAAAGGGAACTTTTCTAATCCTGCTCTAGATTAAAAAATCCCCTCTATTCTGATATGGGTTCTAGCAGAGTTGTTAAACAGTCCAGTCTACTCATTTCCTGATTCTCTATTGAGTAGGACAATCCTTGAAAGAATTTCCTTCCTGCAGCACTCGGAAAGCAGAGAGAAATTGTCTGAAGAGTGCCACTTCATTTTCAAGATTTGAGGAAATTGCTTTTTGCACTGTCGGTTATAACTGAAATCACTGTACTTTGCATGCAATTCACAATCTATACACACCTTGTAACGTTTTCAATACTTTTGTCTCTGAATATCATTTCAGTCGGAAATATCTATTTTTTCATTATTATCAATGAAAAAATGTTATCGATTTGTTCTTAAAAAATCAATTTACAGACCAACTCTAGGCACGTGGCGTTCACGCCTATTTTTGCAACATTATGCCTTTTTGAAGACTTCGTAAAACCCTCTTCTCAAGTTTCTGATTTGAAGCATTCTACGTCAATAAAAAGAGCCAAATTTTTGCCACTTTGTAAGAAATCTAGAAATCTTGACGAAGAGGAGAATAAATTAATATTTGAAAAATGCATTCTTCTCATAAGTAAACGATTTTCTTCAAATTGATAACAGGAGCCGCACATGTCATTTCTGAGCATCTACATTGAATGCCAACATGAGAGAGTAATCAAGTTCCTCAACTCAATCTCCACAAACGAGGCTGCTGCCATTCCCAGGGGCCCATCGATGGCCGAGACTGAACAATTTTTAGCCTTCCAAGTGGCCTCCCGGACCAACTCCAGCTCTTCCACTTCGTCGACCGGCCGCCTCGGCAGCACCTCGAATAGGAACTCGACCTCTTCGAAAACCTCCGAGGCTGAATCCTCCTTTGAGAGGATCGTTCTCGCGGAGTTGCATCAGATCTTCAGAAAGCTATTTGATAGAAATGTACGTTGCTAATATATTCGACATGAATCCAGAAATAACAGTCTTACCTTCTAGACAATCAAGATTGATTCCCTCAACTCTGCAGTAATTTACAACTTGTACAACATTGTCGAAGAAATAGACGAAGAATTGATGACAGCTAATCCCAGCCAACCTTTCGAAGGAGAGCAGGGGGGCAATTTTAGATCGAAAAGGGAGATCCGATCTCTCGTCGATATGACACAGAGGAACCAAGAGGCCCTCGGCCATCAGAGTCATTCTATGAACCGTCTATGCTGTCAACAGAACCCCGACGGCTTCCGTGAATCAGACTACGACGACCCTTTCTCCTCCTCTTCAGAATGCGATCAGAAAAGGGATCAGAGCCCGATCTACGACAGCGTCCCGGTGTATCCAAGGCTAGATGAAAATAATTATTCTCTCAATTGTCAACCTTTTGTGAGTTCCTCCTCGCCAAGGTTAAATGCCAAGGTTGCTCATTTCCTCTTTTTTTCTATAGAAAACTCAGCAGATTTACGAGAATGTCGAACAGATGAACCTTGGCGAGTTGAAGCTCAAGGCTAGCCAACAGAATTCGTTCAAAAATCATTCCACCAACGTTTCATTCAAAGACCTCAACAGTGCTCTTGAATTGTAAGCAAATATATTCAATACTCACG
The DNA here is from genome assembly GCA_000715275.1 of Gyrodactylus salaris. NCBI lineage: Eukaryota > Metazoa > Platyhelminthes > Monogenea > Gyrodactylidea > Gyrodactylidae > Gyrodactylus > Gyrodactylus salaris. The sequence continues at coordinate 21,514 of KL566978.1, forward strand.
AGTAGTAGTGATAAATTCAAAAAAAATATTTCTAAATGGGATTTGTGTATTCCTTTAGAAAACCGGTAAGACTTGATGTTGTCAAGGTTGATAGACCATTTTTACTATATCACCATTTGAAAAATGCCACTAGCAAGTATGAGCATGTGTTGTAGAGTCTAAAGAGTGGGCTTGGGCATTTTGTTAATTCTCCTCTTTCTAGGCTAGAACTGGAACAGATGGAACTCATGAAGATAAACAACCATCGTTCGAATATAGACCTGACTAGGAACGCCTCCATTCATAGTCTAACCCCAAAGAGTCTCTATCAGTTAAACACGTGCAATCGTCTCAACAACCAGTTGCTGAATAAAAACCTCTATCAATATTGATATCTTGGCCATGCATCGAATATATATTTATCATATTGTCTTTTTCTCTACATTTCTTGATTGGCCTACACTGAGAAATCCATCCTCCTCTCTGATTGGTCGGTTGGGTGTGTTTGTTAGTCTATCCAGGAACATGGTCAGCCATTTTACTCATCCACATGGGTGATGTTCGATTAATGTCGAAAATCGTTGCTCAGAGGTTCGGGATCCCCTGAGTTTACTTTTTGTGAGTTAATTGTTTGATGGAAGGTTTTGAATTCTGAGTTATCTTGCTTCAATCTCTCTACGCATTTTCCCACGTATTACATCTTTTTTCTCCACCAGCTCCAAAAAGTTTGTGTGTGTGTATGCGTTCACACTTGAGAAATAATGTTGTACTGGCTCGTGATTGGTGGAAAAACTCAACTTGCTGTTTTAATTGGTCGTTTTTAATGAAAGCAAAACAAAGACACTCTTTTCAAATCATTTCAACGCACGCTGTCACTTGGTGAGGACATGAGTTATTCTAATGTCTGCCTGATCCGTACACTAACATTCCTCGGTAGAAACCATTTCTGGGACCTCCTAAGGGCATCTTATCGACATCTCCAGTGAGTGAAATTACTGTGGTCTTGATGTCTTGCAGCTCTTTCCTTGAGATGTAGATTTGAAAGGACCAAACCTACCACAGTTTGCTCAAGACTAAATGATATTCGTTAGAACAAATGCAATATTTCGGTGACACTACTTATGAGTAACTACATCGTGTTAAACTATGTTTAAATTTATAGTTATTTAACTTGAATACCTTTCTTTAGATGTTCAGAGACAAAGGAGAGGGGTGTGTCACGTTTTCAGTGAGATGTCCTTTCCTAATATGTCATTTTTGCAGACACCTTCCAATATCACGAGTGAGCTACTTCAATTGATACAATGACTCTACTCGTTAGTAGTTTTTGAATCTAAGTCCTACCCCCTAGAATTTGTCAACTGTAGACCTGGAGAGTTCTGATGACTGATTGAAAATATTCTCTTGTTCAAATTAAAGGCCGCGACCTGCATAACATGCAAACAGAATACATCTGTCCAAAGAATATTAATCCGAGGAAGTCAGGAGTTCTGCTTTACCCAGCGTGATTTTTAAGGAAACCAAAGTGTTCTATCTAAGTAACTCTTAAAATCAACGAATTTCTTTTGATAATAGAAGAATCTAACTTGGTATGACAATAAATTAGGAAAAATAAATTTCACACTCTAGAATCGATCAAGTCTCAACTTTTAGCCCACCTTATTCAGTTGTTGAATTCTTACCCATTTTCTAGGCATTCTATTCTGGAGCAAATAGTCTCGAAGATGCAAATCTCTTTTTAACCAGAGAAGAACTCATAAAAATCAAATTCCTAAGTACCTAAAAAAGTCTGTTAGAAATTAATTTTAGTCCATTTCCTTTAATAAAAGTTTGAAAATCATGAAATAGTCCATTTCTAAAATCTTGACGAATTTTTTCTCTTTTCAAAGCATCCATTTTAGTCCATTGGGTAGCCCTTTACATGACCATTTGAGAAACTAGAATTGACAATTATTTGATTTCAGCAGCTCTGAGATTCAACCTGAAGGTGTCCGTAGGATAACACTGTCTTGAAAACACTTTTTGCGTCCTACCACATCAGGTCATATCAACATAATGTTCTTTTTCTTCTTAAATAGCCCCCTTCCCTTTAATATTCATTCACGATCTGAAATAAATCTAGATTTTCCCAACCTGATAAGACTAGATGATGATCTGAGAGTATCTTTATGAATTTCCTTGTTTTAAAGTTGTTTAGCCATCTCAGAAATAGTAATTTTCCTAATCTTACTTCCAAGTAGTACCTTATTGTGGATCTCATTTGTCTTAAAAAGGGCTCGCTCAAGGATTCTCATCTCTCATGCCATATTAAGGGGCAGCATACTTTTGTACTCATTCTCTCACTTAAGAAAGTGTTTTATGCTTACATTCAATTCAAACTAGTTAAAAAACAGCATCGAAGATGTTTTGATAAATAGCATCCTTCAAAATATGCTTTTTGGACGCCTCATCTATTTCCTATAATTTTTAAAAATGTTTCTTGTAACCTCATTAGGTTTTAACCATTTTCATAGCATTTTAATCAAGTTTTACGGTGTATTACTCACTATTTCTAGACTCTAAAAGAAAAGAAGGTTTTGATAAATATGAACAAAATGTAAACTCTAAAATTTCTAGATCTTCTACAAAATAAATCTGTTTTTTAGCCTATTCAAGGTTTGATAATTTTGCATAAAATTATCCTGAAATTCTTTTCATTTGTTGGCCTTAACCAAGGCTTTTTTAACCAAAAGAACAAGTCATGAAATTCCGATACAGATTAATCATTCCTTAGTTATTCCCACATAGGTTGCACTAGAATTGACAATTGTGTGTCTTTCAACCTAAAACTTGGCCTTTTAGTATTAATAAAATACATTTTTTTTGTGTGTTCCATTCCTACTGATCAGCAGAAAACACTTTTCTTCACAAATTACCTTGTTATAATAATAATCTGTTTTTTATGTCAGCATTTTCTTCAACTATCGATTCTAGCTAATCCTCTCGCTAACAGGAGAGAGTTTACTTAGCTCATCGGCCTGTCCCAATTAAATTCAATAACAATGGGACGTAGAAAATCCGTTTTTAAATTGAGTAATATTGAGAAAAAGTTCTATTCGAATTTGATGTAACCTTTTTTCGATTCTCAAATTTTACCTCAGATGTAATTTATTCTTTCTCTTTAGAATCACCAATTTTGCCAGTTGATCGTCTATCCAGTTGGCCCTTTCCCAGATCCAAGGAGCTCTTCACTTTTCTTCTATTTTCGAATATTTGTGAATATCAAATACAAGATTTATTTACTAGAGTAAAAATGTTTTTTTATTGAAAACCAGTAGTAGAGAGAGGTCACGCAGAATTTTTCAAAAAAAAAAGAGTTTAAAAAAATTGGCAGTCACCAGCCACGAATGACTGGAGGTGAAGATCCACGCATAGAGACGATCACATGCCAGCATCACATCATGACTCTCGCAAAAAGTCTAGTTCCCCCGATTATCTCATGCCAATTCAGAGAATTGACCAGACCCACATTTGTAAAGGCCATTCTAGAATGACCCGTTTAACTCTCCGTTCTGAGGCAACCTCAGCCCTCCATGACTTCACCACTTCATGGGCAATGACGACTCTCCTAGGA
>JJOG01003647.1:0-56132 GCA_000715275.1 Gyrodactylus salaris
ACCAGAGAAAGATTTTCCTTTTTCGATTGCAATCGATTTTTAGCTCGAACAACCAATGAAATGCACGTATTTCTATAAGTGTCATTGATTACTAAGAGCCAAATGTTGGTGTGTCTGTACCACTAAATCCTAGACCAATGAAAACAGTGCGAATTTGAGTTTAGTATCACAAATTGTCATTCTAGTTATTTCAGTTTAATGAGGGACTGCTTGGGAGATGAAAAATCTTTCACTCCTGAAAATCTGAAGCAGCATATATTTCTCAATCAAAACGCAGGTTTTTAAATATAGTATTTTCTCCAATAAGAACTATTTTTCATGTACGAAATTACTTCGTTGTTTTTTTTCTGGTAGCCTAACGATGAATCTAGGAAAAATGACTCACGTAGCGATAAAAGGTGACATGATCATCTAGGATCATCCGATCGATGAGGACATCTTCCTCGGACCTCGAACGGAGAGAGGAAGAGTTTTCATCCTGACTCAACAACTGGGAGATTGACTCAATAGAAGAGGACCGAAGCTTCTTCTGTGTCCGGGCGGAGTTCGCATTCGGACCTTTATTGGATGCTTCATTGATGAAGGAACGACTGCGTCTGACACTAGATCCGGATTCATCTGAAAGACCAATTTTTAACTCAAAATCTGAATGGCTCATTTTGGTCCTGCGAAAAGATTTTTTACATTCTTCATTATTCTCTAACATAATTTTGCGTTCTACATAATTTTATTCTATTCAAGGAAAATTAATTCTAGTGTTGTGTAGTTCAACCTCCCATTGAAAGGGAGAGCTTATTTCATCAATTAGTATGAAAATTATAATGTTTTGAGTAAACTAACGCCATTCCAAAAGTGTAAAGAAAATAAGCCGATAATTTGCTGTCATTCCTATAAAAGTCATGCTTCTAATCGAGATTTGTACTGCATCATCTGGGACGAGTCAAGAATTTAAGTGGAAATATTTTTATAAAGTCATAATTTTTGCAACTTTTCAAAACAAATTTGCAAAATTATTTTTTCACAATTTTCTAGTAGTCTCAACTAATACCTCTTGTTGATGTTTTTTTCTAGTAGTATTTTCAACTTTTTCTCAACGGGACACCAGTGTCTCAAGGGGTTTACCCGGGTTAAACATGAGATTCAGTGCATACATTAAATTGCGCGGGCTAGGTTTATCCTTGGATGCTGCCTGAAGGAGCATGATTAAATCCCTTATATTAATAACGTTTACATGAGTAATTGAAGAGCTTTTCAAAGAAATCTCTATATGATTTTTGAAAAACCTATTTTCGAGATGAAATTTCAAGTTTTCCATCAAATCCCACTAGGATTCAGAGGTTAATTGTAATCTGTTTCCATACTTACTTGAAAGTTGGGTTCAAGTATGATTCTTTAGATAGAAATCAATTGTGGTCAGTCAGCAAAATCACAATTGGAAGTAGGGTTTGAAAACGGAAGGTTTTTTCGAGATTATGTGAATAATTTACGTTTATTTTCTCTGCATTTTTTTCATTAAAAATACCACGCAAATTTTTTCTTGTCTTTCTCTACAGTATATCTCATCACCAAATAAATACATATAAATGATGGTTTTGCACTACAGTTATGAGTAACAATGAATAGACATGGATTATAAGAAATTCTAATGAATACACTTACCCTGTTTTGTTGTTGCATTAACGTGCACTGGATTTGTGCTTCTCGATAGATTCTTGTGAATCATTCTTGTGAGGTCTATAGCAGCGTAAGCTATCGGCATGCGATATCGACCGAGCTTCGAGGCATTGGTCAGCGCCTGGCCACGATACTTTTCTCTCGTCTATCAAGAGTAGATACGTTAACATAACAACATTTTTAAATGACACTTGATTAAAATATTATTCTGAAATAAAAAATTATAAAAATAGATTACACCTGCATTGAAATATTTTTTGTGAAATAATTCGCAGTTTTTCTTCACATGATAAGTAACAAAAATAGTCAAATCAAAAAAATCTGATGCTGAAAAATATATATTTTTTAAATTTTTAATTTGAAAATATTTGAGGTTCAAGGAGAAATTTTTTGTTGAAAATTTTTCGAGACAAAAATGTCTTTTGAATTTGCCCCACTAATCAATCTGCAACACAATTCTCAAAGTATTTCTATGCTTGGGCCTATGAGGGTTAGAATTCAACTTATTACAAAGTACATTTTTTATGCCAAGTATGCGCCTCAAGGGTTATGCATATAAATTAGGGTGGGATAGCATGAGAGTTGAATACATTGATGTATGGATCATTGGAGCTGTCTAAAGGTGTTAAGCTACGCAAGTTTTTTATTTGACTATTCGTGAACTTGATGAAGCTATTGATTGTTATTCTTGACTTGAAAAAAAAACTTTTTATTGTGTAATCTGATTAAAATAGCTGATTTTTACTTAGGTTAATTTCACCTAATTATTCGTTATAATATATTCAATAGTAATCTTGGTCCATTATCAAAAAATATCGCACAGATGGATTTTTTTGAAGCAAAGTTTATGCCAACATCTATTTTTAAGTTATTTCATGAATTACTAAGCAATTTAGATAATATCATTAAATCCTTCATTTACTACGCAAAGTTAATCTAGAGTTAATTTTTACCCTTGGGTGGGGGGTAAGAATCAACTTAAAGATAAATTGGTACTAACCTTTTCATCCTTATTAAAGCATTCATAGACGTCGTTCGCCTCGCCTTGTTGTAGAATCTTTTCCGCTCTCAATACAAGCATAACGCCTTGACACTTGGAATGACAGGAAAGTGGCAGTTTGAAGAGGAAGCTATTCAGGCCCTGGTCCCCTTCAACAAGGCTGGAAAATTTATCCATTATCTGTCTATTGTTACAAGAGATGGTGAAGGTCTCTGAAATGCGCGCACTCTGGTGAACGTTGTAGAAATAACAATGAGCGAATATCGGCTCAACATCTCCATAGTCGAGAATGAAAGAGTCAATGTCGATTTTGAGGATGAGCTGTTTATTGGCCTCTTTCGGGTCGAGGACCAAGGGATTTCCAGGGCAATAAGCGCGATCCAAGTGGCACATTTGCGACCGATCATAGCCCAGGTGTTTTATAATATCGACAGGCTTGATTTTGTCTATGGGAATTTGCTTCAATGGACGCTCAATAACAATGTTACTAAAGTCTGAAATGATTTCGTAGAATTTGCGATTCACAAATTGGAATGACTGGAAATGCGAAATGGCGTTTTCCGACCTTCGGACATCGGTAAAGACGAGCCTTCGAAAGTCTCCAAACTCTGAGGTTAGCGAGGAGTAGAATTCCTGATGGACCATGTTTGAGATTCTGAGAGAAAGGTTACTTTTTACAGATGCCAAGGGTTTAGTTTCGAATATTTGCAAATAATCAGTATAGTCAGCGAAAATTTTGAAATATGCTCAACGAGCATTTTTCATCTCTCAGGTCTAAAACTTACGGCTCCAAATTCAAAGTGAAATCAATAGCATTGAATCGTTTGCGAACATTGTAAATGATGTCATAGAATCCTAGGACATAAATATGAAGAGATATTACTTGAAATGTCGATATCGTAGTAATCTAGATTCTTTAAAAGGTCTTGCGTTGTTTTTTCATCGTTTTCTGTTTTTAATTCATACCTTGAGGGTTTAACTTTGAATCTAAACGGAGAGTTAAGAAGAATATTCTTACGGGTTAATAAGCGAATCAATTCTTGAGATAAAGTATGATGTCATAGTCCTAATCAAGAGGAGTTGAGGCTAGCTGATTTAATTCATATTTTGAAAAGTTGTAAAATTTAAACTAAGCTTCCAATTTTGTTGTTAGTATGGGTTGTCGTCTGCTTTTTCAAATTTGAAATCTGAAAATCATAAAGTCTCAATATATTCATCTATTCAATAAAATAGCTTAATTGATGAAATCTGGTTGTTCATTCCTTTATTCTTTTATTTCTTTATCGAATGTTGGCAATGATTCCAGATTTTGAATTGATTTATTTTTAACATTTATTTTCATTTGGACTTTGAATACAAGCTTAAAATGTAGAATGATAAGTTATCATTGATAACTTAAATCTACTAGATATAATTTCTCCCTTTAATTCTTTAATGAAACCTACAAAGAAAAATAGTATGATGTCCAAATAAACAATTTTCTGAATTTTCTTTCAGATTTTGCTCCCGCTTCAGGAGCTATTAGTTCTAATAACTGAGAGAAGATAGGGAATAAAAATTATTGATAAACACTGTCCTATACAAATAGACGTATCTTTTCATGTTAAAAATATTTCCACTTGAACTTTGTTCAGTGAATAATCTAATAGTAGAAATAGATTTACTGAAAAGTCATGTTAAAATTCGGAATAAAAAAAATAAAAAAATTCAAGATCAATGATCTTATGTTTATTTTTAATTTTCATGCTATTAGAAATCAATCTACTGAGGGGAATGAAATCGTTTTGCACATTTTGAAAAACGATATCCTTTTGGATGAGATAACAACTCAAATTGATTTAAATCATACTCTCAACTCATGTTTTGTTTACCTAGATTAAAACAATTAACAAGTTATAAACGGACAATTGTCAAAAAATACCAAATTATTGGAATTAAACCAACTAAAAAGGTATTAGCTCATTATTTACTCAAACTATGTTATCTTGTGTTAGCGTGTAGTACACATTCATATAGGATGGTATAGCTATCGATTCATGAAGCGAGAATATATTGAGAAATTTTACTGATCATAAGCACAGGTCAAAGATTGAAGGTTGGGCATATCGAAATAGTGATGATAGAAGATTATCCAGAAAAGTTGATAGCCTACAATGACCTAAAGATTGTCGAAGGTTACGACAAGGAAATTGATCCGAGAGATGAAGAGTTAATCAAGTCAAATGCTTCTCAATACGAGGACCTATTGTACACGCAGCTCTACCAGTCATACTTTTGTCCAGAAGATAATGCAGAGTCAGCGTTTATAGAACAAAACGTAGCAATGGGAGACAACTGTAAGTGAACCATGTTATGATTCAAGAGAGAATTACATATTTATGCTAATATTCACATAATTTTTGTACATTGTATTTTGTTGAGACGGTCATTGCAGAGAGGTTTGAACTTTAAACTCGTAAAGAAGAAAGATGAAAGATCTAGAAATATTTATCACAAATCCATTCATCTAGCCACAATAGATGTGAGCAATAGTCAGACGTATTACTACAACAACGCTGATGCTACAAGCCATCAAATAAACCAAGGAGTGGGCTATAACCAGTCAATAGAACCCCATGAGTATATAGACCTTACGAATCGACCAATTAGGAATGACGAAGCGTTCCCGACCAGTGATCAGGATTTTCATCAACAAAGTCAAGAGCATTTTCAGTCAGAAGTACAAATACAACAAAGCCATCACCTACAACGAATCGAGAATGAGTTAGTTCCTATGGGCCTAGATAATAGAAAATATTAATTCAACAAGGAACTAAATGATGAATTTAAAAAATGTACAAAACCTACTGATGAGTAACGTCAAATTTTTCAATAGCGAAATTTTAGAGATCAACGATCTGGAACTAGTCAACACCGATGATCATAATAATCAATATTGCGAGAATGACCTCTACACGGCGTTCAATCAAATGACCAGCGAAGGCATCGTCTGGAATAACAATTATAACAGAATTAGCCCGTGCTCAGGGGTCGCTTCGCAGCACGAACAGATCAACCCAGAAGATGGGGACGAACATAACCTCTACAATGAAAGCTCCCTGTTCAGTATTTCAATGAACATTTGCCTCATTTGCGGAGATAAAGCGACAGGTGGGTTCTCTTCTTTAATCAACTCAAATCTAGGAAAACATTACGGCGCACAATCTTGTGATGGTTGTAAAGGCTTCTTCCGAAGGTCCGTACGTAAGAGCCATCAATACCAGTGCAGATACAATAAGGACTGCATTATTGATAAGGATAAGAGGAATCAATGTCGGTTTTGTAGATTAAAGAAATGCTTCAATGTGGGAATGAAAAAGTCAGGTAATAAAAATCGTAAACCACTACTTGTAAGTAGGTGTAACAAGATTTTTGTTTTAGCTGTTCAAAATGAAAGGGACAAGATAAGCACTAGAAAGAACTCGATTAACAATTCCCTCGAGAAGCAGATCAAAGTTGAAATACAAGAACTCTTATCAGCAGATCAGGTATGTTGGTTCCTCAATAGAAACTTTTTTTCGTAATTTTTTAAATTCAAATTCAGCACAGTTAAAGGTAAGAGGTTCTATATCTAACCTGTAGTTGTTAATCATTTTTGTTTCTCACACTACCTACAAGTAACATAACGAGTTTTGCTTCACTTCTGATTGCAAGTTTTGAAAATTAACATTTTTTTATCAAAGAATTTCAATTTTAATTAAATTTCAATTTTAATTAAATTTCAATTTTAATTAAATTTCAATTTTAATTAAATTTCAAATGAACTCAACTGAACCAAAACTGAAAAAATGCTAGCAGGTACTACTTGACGGCATTGGTAGTAGACGATCATAATACATTAATACTTAATCTAATGGTTATTTCTTTCTCTTTTCAACCCAATGTAGAAAGCAAAGTACTACTTCCCAGATTACTTTTCATCCTTTCTCAATGAGATCAAAACAATGGAGCGCATAGACTTTGATATTCTCAGAATACCCGGAGTGATATCAAAGACACAAGAATACTTGTTCTACTGGATGAATCAGATTAGGTTCTTCTCTACTCTAACTTTTGAAGAAAAGGTGAGTAAATTCTGTGAGATTTCGGCAAAAATATGACTCATTCCATGGTCTCGCCATTGAATAAATGCAAACGATCCTCCTGAAGAATGATAAATTGTCTAGACAGAGATACAAACCTGATTTAATTTTGTTAAATTTAAAAGATTCGATGCTATTTATCAAAATGATTATCTCTGTCCAGTTACTTTGAAAAATCAGTCGTTCGTAGGGTAGATTCTAAATTAACTAACATGCTCTAATTTTGCTAATCAACCTTAATGAATGATAAACACAGGAAATTTATGCCATCGCATAATTTTGCATATCTTTTACCTAGCGCTAAAAATATCTCACATTGCGAATTACAAATTTAATTTTCTAATATACTTTCCTCAGAAAGAAAATCCAAGATGGTTGATAGAATAGAAATGTTCTTGGATTAAAACATTATCACTAGACATGGGATTGATTTTTAATTATAAACACCACATAGAATAAATCGGCCCATATTATTTAAAGACATGGGAAATATTTGTTTTATTAGTATTAGTAACAGTAGTTTTTCACAAGACAGAGGATAGACCAATCGATCTTTTCATTACACAAAGGAAAAAAGTAAAATATTTTTTATTTCAAAAAGTATTTTCTGAAACAAATCTTATTCTGTACTTTTTTGGCCTACCCCGTATTTTAATCTCACTTCAGTTGAAATCAAGTTCGCAAAAGTCAAAGGAAGGGGTGCAGATATTTTTCAAATACTTGCGACAATCATAAAATGGAAAAATTCAACGTTGTAGCATCTTTCGAATATTTGGCTCTCATCATACATGAAAAGCGTATTCATGGTCGGGCAAAATGACTCGAATAATACCTTTAGGAAAGTGAATCTTTGCTCTCACATGATTGTCGCGATCAAATTCCACGGGTAGAATATTATGTTTCAGATCACTTAACAATCGGTGGTCTGTAAAATATCTACACCTCTTCCTTTGGCTTGGCGACATTGAAAACTTGGTTTCAACTGGAGTGAGGTCACGAGAAGTAGTTAAGAACGGGGTATACTAAAAAAGAACTAGATCTGTGTCAGAAAATATATTTTAAAATTTGAATTTCGCCTAATTTTTGATTTATATAGGATCATGATTGAATCAGAAATCTCTAGATCGAGTTGATTTCCCACAAGAAAAAATGTCAAACGTTAACTCAGATGATAGAAAAAAAAAATTGAGAATTGTAGGAGTTGAAAATAATAAATTTTTCCTTACTCAAGAAGATAATATTCGACGAAAAGATGCCAGAACTGGTCATTCTCGACTCGATATTTCAAATCAGAGACAACAGCCACCAGAATAATGATAACGGAGCAAAGAGTTCATTATGTAAGAATAAGTTATCTGCCTTTGCGACCGCCTACAATCCACACCTATGCTCAGATATAATCATTCAAATGATTGATCTCTTGGAGAGTATTAGTACGTCGTTAACGATTCCTTTAGATGAACTCATGTTGGATCCTGATGAAGTCATTTCCCTCAAAGCTTTGGTCATGTTTGATCCGTGTGAGTGGAGTAGTTATTTACTTGGACTAGTCACAGATTTTGATCTGTTAAGTAAATATGAAATGTCTTTCCCGTTGTCTAATCACATGTGATTCATTATTCAAGCGATTCTCAATTCAAGTTAAATAACCACGTATAGAATTATAGAACCATCCCAGAATTTTAATAGTCATTTTCTGTTACTTCTTAGAGAGGCAGCCAAAAAAATTATTATTCTACCTAAAATTACACTTAATGTAAAGATAATCGTTTTCGAGGGGATTAAAAATTTGGCGCGCAAAATGATTATTCTTCCAAGTTCTTCATTGATCCGCCTCTTCGAATAAAGTTTACCGAAGAATAATACTTTGAGTTTTTCTTATAAACGCGACAGATATTTGAAAAAAAAAATTAATTTTCAACAAGTTTATTCTAACAATTTCAATTAAGGTTGAATTAGAGTACTACAGGTTCAAAGAAGATTTGAATAAGCCAAGTTTTAAATTTTTCTGCGGATTTCTCATGTTTTAAAGTAAAAACATACTTTTATGTATGTTGTGAGATGTTAATAGTTCCAAAAATATTTCCTAATAGATACTACTACTCAGTAGATAGTTTTAATTATAAAAAAAGAAATTGAAAGAAGAATTTTTTAAAGACTTTTCTATAGACTAGATTCTAAAAATTAATTAATTGGTCTAATAGAGTGAATCTTTAAGATTGCAAGAGCCTATCAAAATCGACCAAGGAGATTTTAATGCAAATAAGACATTACCTGCAAATTGAACTTCAGATCTACATGAACGACAAGACATACATGACCGAGGGTCGCTTTGGGGACCTTTTAATTCTGCTGCCGAACATTCGCGAGATGGGGAATAAGCTGCAAGAAATAATGAATAACTTTAAGAACATTCAAACAGAAAACCTACAATGAGATTACTTTTTAGAACTAATGAGGAAAAAAGCTTAAATGAGCGCCAAAATGAAGTGTTTGCAGAACTCAATAAAACTTACATAATATTTATTAATGATCTATTTTTAAATAAGAACAGATCTCTACAGATGGATGAACATTGAAATTTTTTTCCTCAGTCTTAGCAAGTACTTTATATTTTGTTAAATTATATTTATTGTTGAATCAAAATTATCTACAATTATTAATGATATTTGAGGCTATTTTGGCAGGATGCCTTGGTTTTTAGCAGCTTCTTCTTGGTTAATCTCGAGCAGTCGGAGCGTCAATCTCTGGTTCATCTTGAGAAATTTATCTGTACAATTTTCCAGGCAAGTATTCTAGGGAGGATTGTAAGTAGGTATCAACTAACTTCTGTTTGATTCAATTTTCGAGAAGTGAAATTAGACACACACCTATCAAAACAGACTGTGTTGGATTTTATATACAGGGAGAAAGTCTCTTTGAGTTGCATCTGAAAGTAAAATCATTCAAGTTACACTCTGTAGATGCTCCATAAGCTCCTTATCCATGTTCATCGCTAATTCTTGTAATAATTTTGAGTAATTTATTAGTTAAAACTAAATTTTTGAGTTGAACGAGGTTTTGTTTTAATATTTACAGCAAATATATTCAACTTTAAAATTGACTATGAATTTCTTCTCAAGTCAAATTTCTAACCAGGGAGCATTTTTTGAGAAGAAGATTGATGTAAATGAAGAACCTAGCGAGAGGAACTCCCTTAGAAATTTTCAGGATGTTCTAAATAGTCAGATTTCAAGTTATACTGAAAAAGTATTTTTACCTTGTCTAATTAACAAAGCTCAACATTTTCACATCAAAGCTCAAGAATGAAAACATAACTAATGATTTGAGTCTAATGAAGATTGTTACTGTCCTTGAAGAGTTATTAGATGATCTAAAAGAAATTAATGAAAAGTTTGTGCTGAGGTTTTATAATTTCTTAGAATCGACTCTTGTCAGAGGAAGATGAAAGATACAAAAGACGTGAATCTAACAGAAATTCAAAAGAGCTTCAAGAGCATAATAGATCAGTATAAAATTTCATAAAAAACCACCAAAAAAAGATTTAACGCATTTATGTTTATTAAAATAAATTTTACTATTCTCGATTGACTTTAATTTTCTGCTCTGAGCTTACCAAATAACATCAATTCATCATTCTAGTGTGTACAAATGCAATTTTTGTATTACTAATCAATGACTTGAATTATTAATAAAAGAGTCTTATGCACCAGCAAAAACTCGTTACTTGAATAAATTCATGTCAATCTTTTGCATGACATGAAAACAACTTTAATAAAAACTATCTACTTTTATCGTAATGAAAGTTAATGATTAGCATTATGCATTTGACAAGTTGGTATAAATTTTTAGTATTGATAATTCTTTTTCACAACACATCCGGAAGATTTCAGGAGGTCAGTGATGAGCTGGATGGTTATTTTGAAATGTCCGAAAAATATGTTGGAAATGAAATCAAGGTCATGTTTTCACTCTCAGAAGATGGCATAGTTGTCAAGAAAAAGTCTTCTCCCTTGGAGGATAATGTGCCAGAAAATGAAATTGATTCATCCAGAGAAGAGAATGAAGTAATGAATCACTCCATGGAATTACTCTCCAAAGAGTTTGAGATGCTCAAGAACCAACTGGATTTCGTGAAGAGGCTCTATTTGAAAAAGAGATCCCAGATCGATAAACTCTTTGCGAATGAACTAAGAGATTTGTGCAGCAAGGAGTGCACCATATCCTCTATAAAACATGGTAGGATATTTATTTAAAAGACTCCATCTTTTAGATTATTGTAGAATTGATGGGACCCTATTCAGGAGGGATAATAACACAGAGGTTTACACTTTCCTCTCAAATGACAAAATTCAATATCCAATTGTCTTCAACTCGTATCGTGTGAACAACATGATTGAAAGCATTCTCATGGAAAAGACATCGTCACCAATTCGCCTCGATTGCTACATATAATGAAGTTGAAAAGGAATCATATTCTTCATGCAAACATTTTCCAAATATATATATATAAATAAAATATGATTGATTACAAATAATTATACGAAATTGGTTCTTGTGCCATTAACTCTATGCATGTTTGAAAATCTAAGTGTTCATGCCTTTAATAATAAAAGCAATAAAAAGAGTTGATTTACTATGGGAAGTTAAATTGTACAATCTATTTACAAAAATACTTTGCTTCTCATAAAAACTTTAATATTTTCATTAAATATACAGAAGAGAATTTTCTTGGAGAAAACCGGCTAAATCGAGAAAACCTTCATAATTGATCATTTAAATATTCATATATAAATAGATATCATCATTGGCAACAGAGAGAGAGACAGACAGAGAGACAGAGAGAGAGAAAAAGGATTATTAAAATGGATTACTTGTTAAAAGGCAAAGATTTTAGCATTTTTCCTCTTGCAATGCGTGGCAATGAGCTTACACCGTTGCATAACCTCCTCCTTGGTCTTGGACCCAACATGGCCTGAGATGCTCTCCCAGCGGTTGTCAGCGGTCTTGGAGAAGATCTTCAGTGCAGCTTCGAGTTTCTGGTGCTCCTGCTTTGTCCAGAGTTTGTCATTTTCGCTCATCTCTTCGTTCAGAGCGTCCTCTTTCATTTTTGTCTGACGATGGCTGACATGGGTGTCTGCGTCAGTGATTTCAACCTCTTCTAGGCATTCTGTTGGAGATGAGGTGGGTGAATAATTAATCCATGAGAAATAATACTACGAATTATAGTTGCATCTGATTACTTATAAGTAGCAACACTGATATAATTATGTTTTCTTTCAGAATGTAAGTTTTTCTAATTTTTTTTAAATTAAAAGACTCAATTTTACAAAAGATAAAATTAATTTCTATCAAATAAGCAGGTTTAGAAATAACGCAGAGTAATTTTTCACAAAACAAAAAAAAAACACACAAAATTCTAAATTAATTTGGATTGAGAAATCTCAAAAATGCATCAAAATTTTGTGTTTTTTTTTTCAAATATTTCAATACTGAGTCTATCATTTTTAGTCATAGATATTTGTAGGTGGATACGCTAGCATTTTGCTAAAGTATAAAAATACGCTTTAGATTGATTTCTTGATTTATAAACTTTAAAGAATAAATCAATGGTTGATGTAAAGTCTCTTAGAAATGTCGGTAAATGCCTCCTTTGAAAGTGCTTTTAAACATGAAAAGATGGCCTGTTTCAACTTGAAAATAAATCTTACCTTCATCTCTCTCTTTGGAGATTGCGTTGCCAACTTCAGCGTCGGAGTCGTAGCAGAGGGAGTTTTCATTTACATCGAAGCCACTTGAGAAGTTGGCATCTAAATTAAGTTGGGAAATAATTATCCTGAGAACTAGAAATTGATATTTTACTCAAATGATATACTCTAATAGGATTTCCATGAAGCTTAACATCTCTTGATTTGAGTGAATCTCTTCTTAAAGAAATTCCAGTCTCAAGAAAAGAGGAAGACAATCACTCAATGCATCTTTCGACTCAGTTCTGACAAAAACTAAACGAATTCCAGCACCTCCAGTTGACGTCATCAAAGATGGGTTCGATCATCTGCCAATAATTGGCACGAAAGGTAGATGCCGCTACTGTCAAAGTACAACACAGTGGTCTTGTGAAAAGTGCTGCTCTCAAGCAACATTAAATAACTTTTTTATTAAAATATTATGAGAAAATTCTTCGTAACTAAGGTTTCTTGTTTCATAAATTTATGCAAGAAAACCAGAAAAATATTGAAAAAAACTCAAAAATGTAACCTCGGGTTCTCAAGGGTTAATATTCTGTCAACCTCATTTATGAGAGAAATATCAAAGTTTGTAAACAACAAAGACGAACCTTTTGAGCTGAGACTTTGAATGACAGACTTTCTCTCGTCATAGAGCATCTTGGAAATGCTTAAAATCTCCTTCACCGGCCTCTTCATGGTGCTGGCAATCTTGTCCCATTTCTTGGTGGACGCCGGGGCAGTGTTAATCAGGCTGATCAATTTTTGCCTCTCTTCCTCTGATAGACTAGCAGGTGTCTAAAGAAAGAGACATTTATTATTATTGGATAGAGTGAGGGGGAAGAGTTGAACAGAAAGAAACTTTTTAAATGAAATTTTCAGGTAAATCAATGTTCGTTTTTAACGATGCTCACCTTTCTCCTAAAAGTGTATGAGAAAGATAGTTATCAGACCTTCAAGTACTAATCTAGACATCTTGAAAGAGATTCGAGTCCTGAATCTTCTAAGCGAAGACTTTAACAGAAAATTGTACAAAACATTTTTGCTGAATCTTTAACCCTACTAACTCCCTTGGGAAACATTGACTCTCAATAACTTTGCTGAAGCCGTAAAAGTGTTTGATGATCTTTAAAAATATATATTCAAGCTTACGCATTTATCATCAACTTCAATATCTTCAAGATCGGTGCAAGCCCTGAGATTGAGAACGGCCGCTTTAATTTCTTTCTTGGGGGACTCTTTGACAATATTGTACTCCTTAATTTCCTTGGCCTTCTTGGGTGGTAATTTGTCGGTTTTCTTGGTGCTAGACTGACCTTTAACCTTGAACAACGAGAAGGCAGAAGAGATCAGCACCGGTATGGCCCTGAAGAAGGCCAAGATCCAGCGGCAAATGGCGAAGGGCAGAATGTCGAAGAAGCCCGGAAGGGGAATTGCCTTGAGGTCGTCTTTGATCTGGGCGTTGATGCCTTCGAGTTTTTTGCCGTGGAACTTGTGTCGCTTGTAGGTATTCGACAATTGGTCTTCGTACGCCCATCTCTTTTCGTAGGCAATGCCCCAGATTGCTGAGTAGTGAATGCCGATGAGAATTAGGCAGATGCCGACTACTAATTCGATGCTGGTCATCTTTCTTAGTTGGCGATAGTAAAAGACCGGCTCACGCCAGTCGGGGAGGCCGAATTCCAGAACGTCATTATATCTAAGAGGTTGTTGAAAATTAGAAACTCGTCAATGTTTTTAATTATTGAAACTCGAATGGAATTTTTCATTTTTTTCACAAATAACTATAAAAATGTAAGGACCTTATTTCTAGGGAGGTAGGACTAATATTTAATAGAAAAATACATAAATAAGCCAACTGAATCTGGTATCGAATCGGCAAGTCATATAAAAATAATCTTTTTACCCTGGATGATATTTTTTGAAAGACATTTTGGCCGATAAAAAATTTCTTGACAAAATATTGCATCACTTTATGAAGAAATATCATTAGAAAAATGTTTACTAGATTTTTTAATCTACCAATTTATCGGTCAAGCTACTAGCAAGTAAAGTGCTGAGAAAAGTAATTACTAATTACATATTCATAGAATATTATTCTATATTCTTAGCACTAAAGAGCGGTGTAAATTTATACTTGCATAAAAAATAAAATATTTCTTTCCATGCCGTTTCTTAATGATCAACTACAAGTACAAAGATCTCCAAACGGGTCAATTTGATCTAGCTCCTAACTATTAAGACCTACCCATAGAGACGTACATTTATAGCCAATGGTTATAAGTCATAAATGCATAGATAATTTATAAATAAACTCTCTTGTGAGAGTTTTTAACTCTTCAGAGTCAATGGTAGAATTCTACTCAAAAAATACATGTCAAGATCCTTTACACCACTTATTCGACGCGTGTCAGAGACTCCTATTTTATTCAATAGAGATGAGATTAATTCCAGAAGAAGGATAAATATAAAAAAAGAATACGCACAACCTGAGCGCAATCATACGATGATCCTATTTTATGAGATTTTAAATCAAATTCGATTTTTCTTTTTAATATAGGAGGTTAAAGTAAAATTAATGACACGTTACGATATTTCAACGTTTAATCAAAATAAAATTTTATTTCAAATCTCACTCAATTTAATAACTTCTTGTACGATTTATTAATGAACTTTGGTTTCAGATAAAATAAAATACTGTACTATTCGTGATGCCATAATCATGAGTCATAGGATAAAATTTAAAAATGATATTCTTGTGATGCCTTAAAAATAAAAGGTGGTTACGTGTGAGATTCATTTTTTTCTTAGAATTGAGTTTCATAGCCGAGTCTAACTCTCTTCGGGTTCACATGAGGGGTTATAATGGGGGAGGAAGTTTTAGAAACTGTTTACAAAGTAAATTTGTTTCAAGGAGGGAGGAGACCGGAATCGAACCCACGCCATATGAGATATCATATTTATTGGACTTGGGGAACAATCCACTACACCATCCCTCCCTCAATCAAGTCTTGTAAAGAGAAGAGGTAAACGGAATTGGTGAATAGCAATAAACAAATTTAGTCGAGAGAAAAATAAACTAGCTAGGTAAACAAGGTAATCAATATTGGAAAGAGTAGACGAAACTCAAAAACTGCCCAACCGTCATATGACAAAATGGAGATTAATTAGAAATTTAATTACTGTTTTCTAGTTACGTCATCCTTGAGTACGCCATAAACGCCGGAGAGTTGTGTGAATTTGACAGCAAACTCGTTATTACCCGGATTCTTGTCGGGATGATAGAGCAAGGTCATCTTTCGATAGGCTTTTTTGATTTCATTCGATGTGGCATCCTTAAAAGTGGTTAGGTGAAGCAATTACTAACCTGTTCAACTCCTAGAAAATCGTAAAACGACATTTGAAGTTCTTCAACCAAGTCGAACATTTGCAATTCATGGGACTCCCAGGAATGACAAAGTTGAAGTGTGAAGACAAGGGAAACGAGAAGAAACTTGAGCATTCTTCAAATTGACAAGTATTAACTTTTCAAATTGTTAGCAGTATGTAACAAATGTTTTGTGTTATAATTTAAATGTTTTAATGAAGTAATTTTATGAAATGACTTATTGTCAAGAATTCAGAAAATCTAATCAACTATGGTCAAGCTGCGACAGAATGTACGACCTTATGCAGGAAATCAAGCGTCCTCGAGACGTGGATCAGACAAATTTCGATTTCAAGGTCAACTTTTGGAAAAATGAAATTACTGAGTTTATAACGAGACAAAAGATTGCCATTTTCAATGAAGAATCCTTGGAAAATTGCTTCTCTCGCTATTTTCCTAAGGAGAATATCCATCTCATTCCAAAGTGCACCTACCAGATCTTGAATGTGATGTTTTCAGAGGGAACGATCGCATTGCCGATAGCAGATTCTAATTTATTACAAAAAGCATTCTATTATTCCTATTACTTTTCAATAGAAGCGCCATATTCTCTATTTTCAAGGCTTTTAATCAACCCCTCCAAGCTAACAACTCGTTCATATGGAAATAATAAAACGTCAATGGTCTGCCCAACTTTGATAAATCAGTTTTGTGATAATTTCATATCCTTTTTTCACGAATTTTCCTCCAAGGATATTCTCATTCATCAGCCGAAAGTTTACCGGGCTAAGGAATTTGAAAAGTGCTTAAAAACCTACTTCAATCATCCAGCCTCTAGGAGTTACATTGAATTCGTGCTAAGGCATCGTAGGATAATTGATTTTGACAGCTTCAACTCCACAAATCAGTGCATCAGAGTAGCTGAAGATGCACGGACTCCATTGCAACCCTTGGGGGAGATGGACGTTAAGCAAATTGAATGCATGCTGAATATGAAGGAAAAGTTGTTGAATATGGAGAAGAGACAGAATAATTTGGCTAACGAAATTGAAAATTTCAAAAGGAAAACCATTGCTCTAAGAGACTCTGGAAAGTAAGTAGTCAAGAGTTAAATAATTCAAGAAATAGTCTTAATTCGTTGACAAAAATATCTAATGCAATTTATGTATTGCAGTAAAATTGCCGCACTGAGTATGCTCAAGAGGCTCAAGTTGTATCAGAAGAAAATGGATGAAACTCTAGCGATAACTCTGACACTAGACGAAATGTGGCTACAACTAGAGGCAGCCTCGGACAATGAAAAGGTCCTGGGACTACTGAACCAAGTACAAATTGCCCTCTCGAGCACGACAGGTGGCGTGAAGGGCCTCGACAGGGCCCAAGATATTATGGAGAAGATACACCAAGGAAATGACGAGGCGAATGAGGTGAGTGAATCTTCCTTTTCAGCCTTTTTGTTTTGCTCACCATGATTGGTTGAATTTATTTAAAACGTGTAATTTTTATCAGATTGAGTTACATTTTTTTTATCATTTTAGCTCTCCGAAATAATTGGAAGCATGTCAGACTCGAAAATGAACGGTTTCGACGAAGCTGTTGAACTGGAGCTAGAAGAAATGCTCAGAGAAAAGGATCCAAAAACGGACGATTCCCTTTTGAATCTTAGCTTTCTCAATCTCAACGACCTTCCGAGTCTCACCCAAAAACTTGATCCTTCAAAGAAGAATGATTCTAAACGTCAAGAGGCTTTTTATTCTTAGAACCTGTTACAAATAACCTTATTCAGTTAAATATATACATTCGAGATTTTTAAATACTATGATTCATTGAAAAAATCCATTAATAAATGTGTAGAAAGGAGTTTAGAATAGATAGATTTTCTTCATCAAAAAACCAATCAATAGGGGAAATGGATGCACAATAATGAACCAATCAAATGACAGAGAAGAACTTGTGAATTTTTAAAACTGTTGTCTTGCCTTGGAGTGAGAGAGAGAGAGAGAAAATGAACGATGTAACACTTATGGACATCATTGGCGAGCAGTCGGCAGAAGCGAATATTGAGCTCATGCGGGAATATTATCACGAGGGACCAGAGTATAATGAGATACCCATGAGACGTTACTTTCCAACTGACATTTCAACAGTATTCTACTATGATGAGGAGATATTTTATAACCTACTCAAGTTTAAAATGTGAGTCAACACATTTTGGATAAAGGCAGGGCTTCAAAAATAATAATCACAGATGAATAGCATTTGATCCTCAAGTTAAACCAAGGGTTACTAAATTAATACTTTTAAAAAGCGATGAATTAAAAATTCTTTTCATAGACTCAAGTTGAGTCAATCAACAATCAGTGTGACTGTCCTGAATTTCAGTGACCAATAAAATTGATTTTACCGTATTTAGTTCACTCACTAATTCGTTTTTCAATGAACCATCAACGAATGCATGCGAAATAACGAAAACTATTCTTAGTTTTCGATCAGATAATATTTGAGAAAAATATTGCATTTTTTGGTACCTGATGAGATCATTGTTTTTACCATTTATAACTCCAAATTAACCAGTAAAAATCGAGCCCAACATTTAAAAAGGTTTCTCTGTCATCTTAGCTAAGCAAAAACTTATTTTTGATCAATATATTACGAAACTAGATTGATTAAATTATTTATGATTATGTTAACAAATATAATATGTACTTGTAGGTAGCACCATTAATTTATTTTAACCATCAGTCCTTTAGAAAGTGCCAAAGAGATTGTATACTACATAGTAACGCAAAGATATCTAACCGGAGTATTAAAAGACACGCTCATGATGATAGGCACCTACCTGAGGTACTTTCGAAATTCATCAAATAATCTATTGAACATCTTCAACAATTTTATAAACACTTCATTCAATCTAACCTCGTACCTGATGAACAGTGTGATTAGTTATGAAATATTAAAGATAACCTTTGTCAACAAATCTATAAGTGACATTGAAGATATTGCCTATATTCTCGAAGCGCTGAAGAAAAAGAGGGTCAAAACAAGCTTCCCAAAGAAACAGTTTATCAAAATCATCACACCAAGAACGGAACTAATTCTCTTAAAGGTAGGCTTAAAAGTCCCAAGTCGTAGGGAAAAGTATTTACAGTCCTAATGATTAGTAACCTTTTGATTTCAGAATGAAAAATACTCGAAACAGCTGCTCTTCGAAAGTCATTTCAGCTCAAAGAAGCGGATCCAAGCGACATCCTATGACATATTGCATCATAAAAACTTTCTTGAAAACATAAAAATCAACTACATACAAAAAATAATCGACACTATGAAAGTGCCAGCTAGGGTTGACTTTCTAACAAAAGTGTACCACGAAAATGAAAATTCCAACCGGCACCTCGAGTACCTGCTCTCTCTGGCGTCGACCAGCGAAGATGGAGACCTGTTGACCTTTTGGTCGCAGTTGTACTTTGAGAAGAACTGGCATCCCATGCGCAGCCTAAACGCCAAGATCAACACGATCCTTCACAACGACCAGATCATAATGCGACTAGCGGATCAGTCCACCTTTCAGATAATAATTTCCCAGATATTATTCTTCATCATCAACTTTCTGGGACATGAAGACGAGGGGGTGAGGAGAAAGTTTTACAAAATCCTAAGAAAATGCGAAGAAAACTGTCTAAAGTGTAAATTCTACTCGAACACTCTGCTCAACAGTCTAAGGCATTTGCAGAACAACTCTTAAAATCGCTTGGGTTTAAGATTTGTGAGATTTTTGATATTTCCTTTGTGTTGTTCCTATAAAAGACTGTCTAGACAAACCCATTCGATGGAAAGCAGTTCAAGCATACAAAAACAAGCTGTGATAAAAGACAAAAAGGATATTCTTATTTTCTACAAAAATGACTCTGCTTTACTTGAAATGTAAATTTATAGATTCGAAAAATAACATATAATAATATTTACATAAAGTTTAACATCTTTTGATTCAGTTAATTAGAGATGCAAAGTTTACGCTTATCAATCTGGGTTTATAATCGCTTCTTTTTCCCTTAAGTACAAAAAATCATAAATTAACGCTATCCTAGAAGCGCTAATTAAATTATTCGATATGTTATGCTGTAGTTCATACTTTTGGAGAAGCGCTTCGTTTGAGAGAATTTAAAAAATTAATTTAATTTTTTGAAAATAAATTTGCAACATTTTAAACTTATTTTAAAATTTTCATGATCATGCAATTCTAACTACATGCTTTCTTAGTAGTTATCGTCTTGATATTAACGCAAGAGGCAGAAATGATTCAATTAGCTTATTTCTAGCTACTCTAGCCTTGAATAAAAAGGTTTATTAAGTACCTGAAAATCCATCATGATTCTCATTGGCCATAAAATGGTTGCAACATAAAAGTCTGTAATGGACAGAAAAATAAATTCTAAACCAAAGAGGTGATAATGTCCTGGAAATGCTAGAAGGGGGAATCCTTTCTCTCGGAATAATTCAAGTCGAAGGAATCTGGTAATTTATTCATCCTCCTCTCACGAAGTGAAACAATTGAAAAAAAACGTGAATATGGTCAGTCTAAATATATATCTCTCAGTAAGATGGGAATTAGCAGGGAATAAGCAATCGATAAGAGAAGGAAGATGAATTTGAGTTGGATAATGTCAGAAATATGGAAATTGTGCAGATAAATAAATGTTTATGAAAAAATTAATTGGATAAAATATGACTCATCCAATTCTAAATCCAGGTCAGGGATAAATTTAATGCATAACGATTCTTACATAAAATGTAATGCCATGATGGGAATTTAAATGAGCGTATGAGATTTTATATTGAAAGTGACACTTTTAATCAAACAGAAAAACTTCTTTATCTGCTGAAATAAAAGAGAATTTTCAATTAGTTTTAATGATTTTACTATACGAATAATTAATTACTTTCTATAAGAATTTTAAGTTATTCAGTCATTTATTTGAAAAAAGATATTGGCCGTCGAAGTTTGAAAAATTCTGGAAACCCCTATAAATTGTAACTATATTTTGTAATTTTGAGTTTTACTATTTTCCTCATCTTACGTTGTAGAAGACTTAACATTTGCACAAGTATGTAACTGTGTTTGAATAACAAGAAAACAAGACATATTTTATCGACTGTTTTCTATTGAAAGAGGCAAAATACCTCATTTATCTTCAAAGAAACCGTGAATATCTCGCAAACCGAAAAGTTCTTAAAATTTAATTTTTAGCCTAGTTAACTTTGAAAAATCAGAATTATAATTGAAATGTTGAGTCGGGTCTTAAAGTGTTAATGATCATAGATCCCAGTGCTATCTTCAACACCAGGTATAGTCTCGTCCTCATGGGTGCCAAGAATCGAACAAGGTTCATTCGACTGGCACTTTTTGGGCAAACCAACTTCTGAGGAAGTGAGAATCTCTCCAAAATCTTGTATAGTTTAAGAGCTATTGTATTCCAATATTGGATGATCCACCACTGGAACACTGATCTCAAGATGTAATCTTGAAAGCAATGCTTAATTATATACTTATCTTCTCTTAGCAACACTCCTTTTGGCCAGCGAAAGTCTGATCAATAATAAAATCAACTGGAAGTTGGGAAGATAACCTTTTAGGGAAACCATCTCAAGACTTGGTAAAAATAAGTCCCCTATATTGAATTGAGTCTTTAGCATAAGCTACATACGAGTGTAATTAGATATTTCAAATAAATTTGAGAAAAAAACGTTATGTGCTGTTTAAATTGGAAAATAACAGGTAGCACTCTGACCTCTTCAACTTCGAAGGGGTCTTTTCAACTTTTTTCAAAGAATCATAAATAGCCTAATTTATTATTGATTTAATTCAATCATTTTAAAAGCTGAATCTTTCTCTCTACTTTGATCTTCAAATTAAACTTGCTTCAATCCAAAGTGTTATTTTATCAGACAAAAAATAAGATTTAATCAATTTTTATTTTCAAAACTGTATATAGCTAAACCCCACTTCATTCTTCTTGCAATTTTTTTTTCAGTTGAATTATTCCTGCATACTATCTGAAAGCTGATTTTTTATAAATTTTTGCTTAGATGAAGAGAAAGAATCAATAAATAAATCATACAATACGTAGACTTTAAAATTCGCAATTTAATAAAACGATTTGTCATTTTAAGATGACTAAACTGCCTACGAGATTCAAGGCTTGAACTAAAAACTCGAAATCTCTTCATGTCCCTCCTTTTACACATGTACGCACTGATTACCTGAGAATGTTCATGTCCTTAACAGAGAGAATAATAATTTTCAACAATACAGCTCCATTAATTAATTAAATAGGATAACGTTTTTATTCCTTGGGAATAGAGGAGGGGGGGGGAAGGGAAGAGAAAAAAATATTTTTCCTTTTGCAATATTTTGTTCTAGTATGCGCAAGCCTAGCTCTTAATTCAAAAACTAATTAATTACTGCCTATTATTCCCATTTTTAGCATTTTAAAAGAACAAATAAGGTTAGATTATTTTGAAATTTCATTGGCCTAGAGTTAACCGGAATAGTCGGGAAAATATCCTTTTCAGTCTAGGTTAAATATAATAAGTTCTGTATAGTCAGAAATTTGTTCAAGACCCTTACATATTCCAACACTAAGAGTTTCTTGTACAATACAACATTTTAAGTCGATAAAAAACACCTTTTATCAATCTTCGGAGAATTTTAAATCCTAGAAATTTGCCAAGATGTTGATTAATTCCAAGTGGCATTACGCTTTTCTAGAATTCTCCACAATCACCTGGTTTTTGTAAAACTAGACCTTCTCATGTGTTTAAAATTTCACTTTTAAGATATCTTTAAGGACTTTTTATAGGAATTTATTTCGAAAATAGCCATGGCAGTCAAATGTGTCAATCAATTTTAAGTTTATTGAAATTCTAGAATGATTTTGTATCTGTAACAAGTTATGCCTCTCTATGAGTTTGATAATTATCAAATTATAATGTCCCTTAATGGTAACTTTCACAAATTTATATCATGAAATTCAGTTTTGTCCTTTCTGTTAGAGTAAATGACTCATGAATATTCATAAGACCCAGTTTAATCATCAAGAAACCTCATAAGATCAAATGATTACAAGCATTAACTGAGGATTAATTTTTATGGCGCGGTCTTCCATTATTTGCTCTGATGAGGACAAGCAACATTTTCTCTCTTCGTCTTCCTACTTTTGAGGACACGAGAACTATTTTATTGTTTTAGTGGAATGTGTAATAGCGGAGTTGTAAGCAAATCAAGAAACTCATTTAGTGGTTAGCCTTTTGAAGCAGGGATAATCTGAGCAATGTTTGATGCGGTAGACATTTGTGAGAAACCTCTCTTGTTGGTTCTCTTATCAAGCACAATAATAAGAAGCAAACCCTTTCTCTGTGTTTAAAATTTCAGAGTCTAGAGGAGAGAGATTTTTTCCTCAAAAGTAGAAACCTCATGAATTTACTCAATTTTCAGAGTGAAGAAAATTTGAATATTTTCATTATTATGAAGAAGATAAGTAACCTATCGTTCATAAATAAGCTTTCACACTTCTGTAATTCTCACACACATAAATTGTAATATACAGTATACTGTAAACACATAATTGTTCCTCGTGAAGTAAGCTCAGAAGTGGTGGTTTAATATACAAAAGTCTATTCGGATGTATAAGCAATTATCATCCAACCAAATTCACACAAGAAAAATAAGCCGTTCTAATTGGATAAAAGGATTTAAGTCCTTTTAAAAAGTTGAGAAGAAACAAAAACCACGGTATGAGACTAAATGAGGTCTTGGAAATTCTGCCTTGTTTCCCATAAAATTAACATAAATCTTGTTTGACAAAACTGCAAGAGAAACTAATCAAAGGAGCTTGAGACACCCTTTGTCATGAGAAGTTTAAAAAATACCTTTCAGCAAATGTCACAATTGTCAGAAAAAGGAGAAAAAATCCATTGAAAAAGAAAATAAAAAGATCAACTTTCTTCAAAGTTAAATTCTCTCTCGACATCCTCCCTCAGAGATACGTCAGAGATAAGTTTCCCTTTTATTTCTTCTTCTCGAGACAGATGGAAAAAAAGAAATACCTAGCGTCTCTTAAGTGATTAGTTAATTTTAGGTTAAGAAAAATACGATGCCAAAATACAAGGAAATAACGAGTTTAGTTCCGACATACTCATCCGTCCTTCACATGTCATACCTAAATGTTACCGACAATTATCGAAAGGATTTCACTGGGCCTTTTCTTAACGGTAATACAGTAGGTTAATTGTGGTATTCAAGTTTGAATGATTATTACAGTTGAAATAAACACAATTTGAATATGGTAATAGTCATTTACACTTGATTAACATACTATTTTACCGTTAAGAAAAGTACTAATGAACTCCTTTCGATAATTGTTGGTAGCAGTAAATTAAAATCGGATATTTTATCCCATCTACAAGAAATTTTAGGGGGGAAATCTTGCCCAAAAATTTGATGAGATTTTACATATTTCCTACTAGGGAATTACTATCAATGATTGCTATGGAAGGGAATTGAATTAAAATGTTGTACGGAGAATGGAAGCCAATCATTCGAGAATTTTTGAATCTTGGTGGATTGTATTTCTTTAATTTTTGAACCAAACATTGGTGAGTCTGTCAAACTCAAATTTAGTCTGGGAAAACTCAGTTTAAAATCAAGAAGGACCTTTGAAAATTAGTCGGATTTTCAATTTGGCGGTTAGCCATATTTTGAGGTCTAGAGCGAAATTTGCTTAATGAACTAATGAGAAATCTACTCTCTTCATTGATAGACGGCTAAGGAAGGATCGTGACTCAGTTTCTATCTAGGACAAGAGAGGATTTAAGTGATCACGCAAATTCCTCAATCTGAGAGATTAAAAAAATTAATTATTACTCTATTAAAAATGAATAAAAGGCTTTTGTCTTTCATTGAGAGAGAGAATAGTAGATGTTAGACAATAACAAGAAGGAATGATAAAAGACAAGTTAGATCTCTAGCGATCAAAGGAAAATCATTTCTTCCAAACATCTATCGCTCAATGAATAAACGTTTGTTTATAACTGAAATAATACAAATTCTAGAGTGGCTTAAGAGTGATTGTTAAACGATGAGGAAAAAGGATAAGAATTAGCGGGGAGGGGAGGGCAATGTGAGAGATCGAATGTGATCGAGTTATAACAGGAATAAGTAAGAATAACATAATTGAGCTTCTATTTAGAGATCTAATTAAGTCCCCTTCTCTCCCTCTCTCGAAGACTTGGATGAAAAATCTATTTTTCTCATCAATTCGACAGATTATATTCACGAGAGTGACGATAAAAGAGGCGAGAAATGTATCGAAAGAGCTATTTTATCGAAGAAGAGATGAGTTATTATGGTATGAAATGGTGCTACTATTGAATTCAAAACTTGTATCAAGCATATTGATTCAAAATTGATCTAATTTGGAGAAGTTTAGCCTAGGGCGACTAAAAATTGTGATTCAATAAAATTCGCTACTTAAATAAAATCTTATTAGATATTACTATTTTTTATATGAATGTATTTATAAAGAGAAAGAACCAATTGTATGTTTCAAAGAGGAATATGCAAATACCGGTATTTCTGCCTATCAGGCGTCATCAGTACAGCTATCCCCACTGCATTAAGAGTGTATGGTGATTTGCCATACTACTCACAAGTACTTTGCACCTTACACCCGGGCTAAAATTCTGATTCCATAGTGTGTGTCCCGACCATTATTAGTAAGTGTGCAGGAATAAGATCCAAAATATTATCGACTAAAATCTTTTTAGATAGTTTCTTGTTTTTAATCCTGGGTTCAAATTAATATTGAGTAGAAATTCATTTATTTACAAAACTGGTTCGCTCTACTTTTAAAGTCTTGAAATAAAGTGTTTTTGTGTATTTAGTTATTGCGAGAGTAAATATTGAATAAGTTATTAAGCAACTTACTTAAGCAATTTGTGATCATTGCGCTCACATCAGAGGCCGTGGATTTAACTGAAGAAATAACTGTTCGCGTTTCTATGTATTGTAAGTTATGAGTCATAACTTATGAGTCAATTTGAAATGAAAGATTAAAAAAACCAATTATTACACTTGAAGAAACCGTGATAAAAATGTCAATTGACACATTATGAATTTGAGTAGGATCTAAACAAGAATTCCAAATAACCGGTATTAACCATTTCTTGTTGAGATTATTCTCAAACTCACAAATTTTTTTAGGCATTAACACTCAAAAGGAGGCATATTATTCGATTTTATTGTTCGACCCTCACATATAGGCCATTATTTAGAAAAATATTTGATTGAAGCATCTCATTACTTGAACCATTTCTTAGGATACCAGGAGAAAATTCAGAAATTTCTTATGAAAATATTTTCTAAAATTAAAAAACTTATTCAAATCCGATTCAATATACAGAAATGAAAGCTTTTATTATTATTATCAAAATTATTCGAATTTTGAATAGTATTCGCTTGGGTTCGATTCCGGTCTCCTCCCTCCTTGTAACAAAATTACTTGGTAAATAATTTAAAACCTTCCTCCCCCATTATAACCCCTCATGTGAACCCGGCTAGAGTAAGACTCGGCTATGAAACTCAATTCTAAGGAAGAAGAAATTGCTAATGATTGATTTAAAGTGAGAAAAAAACATGGAACAAAAATAAGTGTTAATTGGGCAAAGTACTCTTAGAGAAGAAAATATATTTGATTCCCAACGATATCCCACTTTTCCCCTTATTTCTCGCATGGATAGCGATTCAATTTTCCAACCGAATGACTTCATCAAGAGAAGAGAAAATTATGATAACACAACATAGAATGGAAAGAAGACGAAATCATTTCAAGCACGTTGATTTCTCTCCTAGAATTTTATTTATTTCAATGACTTGAATTATGGTTAATAACAGACATGCTTAAACCAATCAGGCTTAGATCATGTTTAGATTACGATTGAAAGAGGTGAAATAAAAAGCTGAATCCATGAAAGGTGTTCGACTTTCCTCGTGCACTCGCTTAAAATACGATTTAGGAATTTGACTGACTTTTCTTTACTTGAGAGATAAATATATGGAGATATTATTTTAATCAAGACCGGTTAGTAATAAAATTTAGCAACTTTTTTGAAAAATAACAGAAAGAGTTCCGCTTTATGCGGGTATATCTGTTAAAGCTAAATGATTTATCAGTGAGCGTGAAATAAAAGAGAAACGTTATAGATAAAATCGTTCATTTTTACTGTGAGCACGGGGTGGGAGACCAAAGGGATAATGATGTTATAAAGAAGCCACATTTCCGCTAGATATCTATGTAATAATTCCTCAATCTAATTGGGATTCGATTTGAAATTGGGAGATAATATTAACCAAAAATGACTCACCATGAATGATTTGTATCTGGCACACGAAGGGGGAGGGAGGTTCTCATGTCTCTACCTAGGAGAAAGAAATTTATTTATGATGACCAGGATATGCTCGATCTCGAGGCTATGTGTCATTTCTAGACTTTCGAGAGTTAAAGCTTTTAAATCTTTTCCCTTTTCTAAGAGAGAGTTAATACCATCTGACATTTGATTTATGCACATCTTTCATCTAAAAGTTATTATTGTTTACGTTTTAAAGAGAAAAAGCATTTTTGGTAACACAATATGTAAATTGAAAGACTAAGTCACGAGTAAGCGTTTTACACAGATTCTTCATTTTAAACCCAAAACTCTTAGTTTAAACAACATTAAACATTTAAACCAATAAGGGTAGCCTATTTAACAAGCCGCCAATGAAAGTTGTGCCAAGCTTTTTAAAATTTCAATGAAGTTTATAGCAAAAATCCAACACGTAAGAGCAATCTCTATTATTTTGCTACAATTTCAGTCAAAATAGAATATTGTAATTAATATTTCTTGATTAATAGTTCTTCAGAAAACTTTGAACATTTTACAATTTAAAACGTGTACACATTTACCGAATTATTTGGATAAATAAACTATTATCTTGAGCAGAATAGAAATATTTAGAGAGAGAATCAAGATAAGATTACAAAAAAAAATTGTAGATTTAATCATGATCCTTCACGCAGTATCCATAGAAAATCTTTATCCGTGCTATTTAAAATAATTGTTTTGGATTTCTTTTTCAAATTCACAAATAAGAATGATTTTATGGCATGTGAAAACTTGAATTATGTTACCTAATGAGTTTCCACACAAATTAGAAACTTCAAATTTTTTAATGACCATGAAAATACCGATAATTCCTTATTTTACTTTGAAACTAAAGCAGAGATAAGTTATCAAGATTATTGAATTAATTACACTCTTGTGGATAATGGAAGGATATTGTAATCTCTATAAGGATAACTCTAATCCATAGATGATCCATTAAGCAATCTTAAAGTACACAATTAAATTTCTCTAGGTCAAAAATTGGTTTTCCATCGGAGACAAAATATTTTAGGAGGAGCATGAATAATTGATGAAAGGAGCAAATTGTATGGTATTACAGTTCAGGACAATACTGCAACAATAAGCTGATGTTGAATATAGCATTACATATAATGAACATTGATATTAACAAGATTGATGTTTCTAGTATAACTGGACATGAATGGAATTTATCGGAAAATTCCAACTGAACTTGGATTCTACTTGATCGTGTTATAAAAATTGCAATAGAAATCCTAGTACATTATCACTTTAGAAAAATGTTAGGAGAACCCTATATAATGGTATATTTGCGGTATATACCATTAATGAGAAATGATTGACATGCAAGAAAGTCGTAAGAAACCGGAAATGCGTTCGTCCACGACCCAGAAGACCTGCTCTTCGACTCAATGAATGGTATTTACTTTCTGATATTTTGACCCTTATTAAACTATTTTCTGAAGTGAGAATCAACCTTGTATGTATCTGCCTACATTGCAAAACCGCCCCTAATAAACACCACATACTCTCTATTGAACTAACTTAGTCTTTAGTATTTGGCCAAGAAATCTGTTCTCACTTCAATTCAACTATAAGCTGTATGCTCACACAGAGATGTTGAGTATTTTTTACATATACATTACTTTGGAGTGAATTTCCAGAATTCTTGGAGAGAAGCTTCGGATCTCAAGTCTCATTATAAAAAGCATACAGACTGGTTAATTTTAATTTGAAGGGAAAAGATCATTAGACAAACATCACACGGCCACTTCATGGCGATATTATTTCTTTAGCAGGCCCCCTCCCAACACCTACCACTAGAATCTCCAAAACGAATGATGAAGTGTAGACAAGATTTATCATTGCCCAGCAATAATGCCACCATTGAGGAGATTGATGAGGAGAGCAGATCAGAGTATATAGAGTGAGCGAGAGAGAGGCTAATATCCTCTTTTTTAACCAAATTGGATGAAAATCGATTACATCATGCAGAAGTGATTGAGAATTTGAAATAATTCAAGAGCAATTAATTCTGAATGAGACAATCATCAAAAATGATGAGAGTTTAATACTTGGACTTGTACAAGTTGATGATTCTTTTTTTACAAACCTCGACACTAGATTAACCAAAGATTCTTAATTCTGAAGGCTTTTGAATTTATATATGATTCTAAGACTCTTGAGATATATTTGAGATACAACTACCCTAAAGATTCGGAACCTTGATTAGATTTCAATATTGCGTTACTGATTTGAAGATTTTGGCATAGAATGAATTACCTCAAAAGGGTATAAAAAGATGATTCCACCATGTTGTGAAAAAAATAATTAATTAAACACCACATATCCCTTCTTTCCCCCCCCCCATCCTGTCAGATCCAAACATTTGAAAAAGGCAGTCATTGGTTTAAAAATTAACTGTAAAATCTAAATTATAATGGCCGATGTAAAAGTCTGTTAAGAACCGGCGAAAATATAGCTTGTTAACTGTTAATACTCTCTCTCTAAAAACCAATAATCATGTCTCTTGATAAACACCTACATTTTGTGCTTCATATCGAAAAACTAAAACATTATCATATGATCTCTTTCGTAATTTATTTGGATCTCAACCCGATACATTTAGACAAGTTCCCCTAATGAGAAAAGTATTCGATATTTGGTTCAGAGTTAGAATAACGAAAAAATGAGACAATGGTTCATATACTCAAGCACAAAAGAGAGAAAAAGAGATTTTTCCGTTTTCTCTTTACACTGGAATTTTGTTCAAGTCATTAATTTTAATAAATAATTCTAATTATTTCACTTCATTCAAGTCTATTAATCTTTTAATCTTGACAAGAGGTACCAACAAGTCAACGGTAATACACAAACATTGACATTCACTAATTGTTTAGGAGAGAAAGATAAATCTATAGATGCTGGACCTTAAAAGTTGATGAAGAGTTTGCCACAAGTTAAATTATGAAGATTCTCAAAAAATCGTGGAGGCATCAAATTAATGGCGATTCACAAAAATTAGTTGACAACGAATGTTTAGAATCTTTCGAGAAGAAAATTCGTGGCTTTAATTTTCTCCAATAAAGGAAATAATTAATTCAATTTACAAATGATTCCAATCTGGAAATGTACAAGAATCACTTCCCACACCACTCATTTTAGGGCAATATTTTTCTTGTCATTAATCATGATTGTAAATTAGCTAAAAATGACTCAGTATGTAACTTGGATGTAAGGATAACATTTAGAATAAAAGTAACAGTTAATATTTTTATGTTTTAGCCCTTTAAAAAACTTGTTGCTTGGAGAAGTTTGTAAGCAATTTTTCTGTTGATACATTACGATTTTCATCTGTGTGACGTAATCAATTTTGGATTATTAAAATAGGCTTATTATCAATTTCCGATCTTTATTGGATCAATCATATCTGATTAAAGTCAGGAAAAATAATACATTAAAAAAAGACTTCATATAAAAATGAGCCTGTTGATTAATTAGCTTGAAGATTTCCACTAAATATTGAAATTTTATAATTCCATTACGACTTATTTTATAGTTTTGGATTACAGTTTGAGAATTACAAAAACAACACAATAAGTTCAAAGGAGTTGATTAGGACATATTATTCACGCTGCATCTAAAGAGTCTATGGAAATTGCATTTCACAACTGTGTGAGTGTAATCTTTCGTGCTACACGTGTACAAAACTAGTATTCAGAATGTAAGATGGCATGACCTTTTGTTAAGTAATTTTCTAGAGAGAGAAAAATAATGGTGAGAGAGTTCTTCTTTTGATAATGATAAATATTACGACTAATGAATCACTTCTAGTGTGGGAAGTGGAAAGGGAGTTTGAGGAGAAGTTTAATTAGTTCTAAAAAATGAATCATTAAATATAATTAAGAAATCATCTCCACTCCTTTTTATTTTAAGAGAAGAGGTAATTATTAGGGAAGTAAATTTGCGAATTTTGCTATTTTTAGCAAACAGCATAAAAGATCAAGGTGGTTAAGAATATGTGATTTATATTTTGAAATCAATTTTAGTTCAGGAAATAATTTGCTATTTTTTATGCTGAGATCTTTAAAATTTTTTTTACAAGAACGATTCTCTGATTCATTCTCAAGTTTGTATCTGATCAAAGGTATACCTCGAAGGATTGACTCGATTGCTTTCTCTAAGTGAATCATTTTAATCAGCTTGATATGTTTCATGTCCTATGAAGACGCATGAACTTGGGATAACTTGGAGCTCTGTCCAAGCTTGAGTTACCTGACAGAATAGCTGACCTTAACCGGCTCAACAATTCTTAGCGACCCCCCCCCCATCCAACTGTCAATCGAATCGGACTTTAGTTAATTTTATTATCGGTTAAACTTGTGCTTGCAAATTGGCGAAAATGAAGCCTGTTTAAAATTATCGTTGCTTTTTCCAAATATCCTAATAACAACTCAGATTTCATATGAAAAATGTTTTCTGTATACACAATTTTGCTTCCAAATTTCTATAATTATAGATTTTATCATTCCGTGATTGGTATTTCTCTACTAAATTTAATAATTCCCGGAACAATAGTGTCACTATGGGCGTTGAAGAGTTGAGATCTGATAAACTCAAAAGTCCCTCTATGAATTAGCGTAGCTGTACAAAAAGCTATTCTCAAAAACAAATAGATCCCTATGATAGAGCTATTTCCGATATAGAACACCCTAAGCCATTTTCATCCTAATCTCAAGACCTTTTTGCGTGACATATCCAAAAGCTTATGCTTCAAACAACATACATACTTTCGGGTAAAGCAGTTAGAAATGAATAATCGTTAAACAATCGTTTGACTTTAGAATAAGTCCATGTTCAATTGTTTTATGATGGATAAAAATAAATTCATCAAACAATAAATCATTCGTAAAGATTGATTCATTCAAACAAACGAGGGAGGAGGAGATATGGACAGAGGATTGAAAATAACAAAAGGGAAATTTTGTCAAAAAATTTCGATGAAATTATTAATACCTTCCCGTAGTACAAATATGGAAATGTCAATAAAAATTTCCTGCCCTTATTTCGTGGAGGACTGAATTTCTTCTAAACTTTCCCAATAGGAAAGAAAGATGATGTTTAGTAAACATTAAGTATTCCATCTTAGAG
This sequence comes from Gyrodactylus salaris, assembly GCA_000715275.1. Taxonomy (NCBI): domain Eukaryota; kingdom Metazoa; phylum Platyhelminthes; class Monogenea; order Gyrodactylidea; family Gyrodactylidae; genus Gyrodactylus; species Gyrodactylus salaris. The sequence goes on from JJOG01003647.1 coordinate 32,497, forward strand.
GGGGACTAAGGTCAAGATCGTATTAGTTGATCGATGAGTAACTGTTGATGGCTTAATCTCGAGCATAATTTACAATTTTTCATGATAATTTCTAAATTTTAAAACTAGTTCAAAAGGAGCCTAGCTCATATTGATGCAAAATTTGGGATCTTGAATAGGAATTTTTGTTACCGTTATGCGTCGATGTTAGCTGGAAATCCCATTAAAGATATATCAAAAATGAATCATCACTGCATTGAGCAGTGCAGTGTTGGGAATTTTCACCCAAAACTTTACCATAAATAATTAAATATCCCGTTCCCGTCCAACTTATTATCGTGTATAAAAATTGAATATGAGACGACGTGGTTATTTGTATTCCTCAAACCCTCTAGTAGGCATGATTTGAGGCAAGTATAATTCTATGAATAAATGGAGAGAAAAGAGTCATCATTTTACAGACTAGAGTGGAAGTCTCGAATGGATGAGCCTATTTCTTCAACACATAACTCGGAGTTTTATCTCTCTTGAAAATCTATACGTCTGCATTGAAAGTAACTGTCATTTTTGTTCTACTGCTCAAAGAACTAGACAAGTATATCAAGTATGTCCTAGATTATGGTTATGATAGTTTTTCGATTGATTAATTCAACAGAGAGAAGTAGGCAGTAGTAGTAAGCAAAATGATGATCCTTATATTTTTCCAAGTACGCTGAGTTAAATAATATTCTCTCGACAACATGACTGATGACAAGAAAAAATGAAGAATTTGGAGTTTAACTTGTAAAATGTCGTGCCTTCTTAGGTTGCTCTACTCATGGGAATGAATACTAGTAAAATTAATAAGGACGCAGATTCAGATAAGACTTAAGTTTTGGATAAACTTTTTTCTCCCTTTCTCTGCTTGATCAATGCAGGAGAATTTAGTACAGATTTTAGTTCAGTCTGAGTTATTCTAGGCAAAATAAACTTATTCTTTGTGGTATTTTAATAATTAAAAATCAAGGTTGTATAGAGGAGAATGGAAACAATGGATTTATCAAATGAAGAGGCTTGAATAAATTCTTTTTTAATTCAAGCAGAATCAGATCAAAATTGATTCATATATGATGATTATAAAATGTATTCATTCAGGCCTGAGAATAATATATTCAAAAACCTAGAGATCAAGCTGACAAAAGCTATAAAAAACATTTTTTATCATATTTACTACCCCCAATTCAAACTTTTGATTAAAACCTCATCTTATTTAAAATTCAAAAATATTAGATCTTGACAGAGTATTTTTGAGTTTGTATGTTAATCAAAAGAAAGTAAAATTCTATCAAAAGAGAAATGTTATGTCCACCCCTGAGTGTGATCGAAAGCCTTATTTATCTATTCAATTATTTTCCCATCAGAATCTTCTTCATGGTCCAAGTGGAGGAATGCACATTGTTTTCACTCTCAGGATTTTGATTCTCATGAAATAACTTTTTACATATCAATCATAAGATTCGAAGTTTTTATGGTTTTGGACTTTCCCAGATCTAAGCATCTTAAGGTCTTTGAAATTTCATTTTTAAAAAGGCTATAGATTGTATCTTTAAAACTCTGCTACTCATCTCTGAAACTATTACGATCACATCTATCAATGTACTGAAAAGCTGAATTATAGAGAAATTTTAAATGTGATCATGCGCAGTAGTTCAAAATTTTTCGAAAGACTTAAATGAGTCTGTCAAATTTTTCAAAATTTATTGAACATGTTCAAAAATTTTTCCTCCGATTAAATACCTTTATACTTTGAGCATTCTTATATTACCTTGGCCCAGGAGAGAGAGTAGAAAAATGATAATTCTGACAAAAACACAAGTCATCCAAGACGTGCGTCCCTAGTTTTGGGCAATTAGAGTTGACCTCTCATAAAATAATAATGAATGACGCTTTTCTCAGATGCAAAGGTACATGTTTGATTAATTATGATTGATAATCCTCACTCAAGGTTTCGTGTACCGGGGATATATTGATTTGCAAACGCTACTGAGTTTGCTTCATGAATATTCACTCGCCACAGAATTGACTGTCAGATGGATGGAGTCTTGAGGGTTTCAATCATTGAATTCTATGGAATAAATGTAGGTTGAAAAGAGAAAACTAGCTACTTGAAATCAACATTGTGTCTAGCAAATTATGGCAACAAAAATTAAATGATGACTCAGAAGTACTGGAAAAGATGCAAAACTATAACTCTACATTATCTAGTGACTTGCAATGCAAACTTCAGATGATATTAGTTTAGAAATGAAATAGTCAATTGTAGTCGCTATATAGGTCGTAAATTAACCAAGATATTTTATATCTATGCCCAGTTAATTTACATCTTGGAAATTGAAAAAAGCATCACTTGGGAAGAGAAAGGAGGCTTTTGAATTAGCTGTAAAAATAGAATTCAGGTTTACAGTACATTCAATGTTCTTTGAAATGAAATCCCTTTGTAAAATGCCAAACAGTGGCTTAAACATTTATTTGAAGGCTGCTTCATATTCAAAATATTTAATATTGTTAATAGAGCTTTATTTAAAATCGAAATATCAACTCTTAAGTAGACATATTTTGCGGATTACTTTTTCAGTTGTTTATAAAAATAGCAACTGAGTGTGCTAGGTGTAAGCTGGTAGAATGTAACAGAATAATCACAACTTTATCAATGCTTGTAGAGTGCATAGCCTTTAAAAAAGAGCAAATTAATTTCATGATCCTGCGCGCTCACTATGGAAAATGGGATCATGTCCTGATCAACTCTAAAGTTTATCAAAGTGTATCCTTCATTCTTCACTTCTTTAGATTAATTATTAGGATTTCTCAGACATATTGATTGTGGAGACGCCTAGAAAGAGGAAAGTGAATTATTCACAGTCAAATGGGAAATCACATCATTTCTTCTGTAAGAAAAACTATTAGCTATTTTTCGATTGCTAATAAATCTTCAAGAATTTAATCTCTCTCTCTCTTCATACTAGCCCAGCATTAACGGAGCATTTGAAGGGAGATAAATTGTGAATTAAATACTCATCTTCCCTTTTTATTGCCGTATAACGAGCATTTTGCAGCTGATACATGTTCTGAACATGTAATTGCTTTAGATTTAATAAAAACTAATAGGATATATCGGGAACTGCAATGAAACATATTCTTTTGGATATTGGCTTTTGCATAATTGTTCATTCATAGAGAAAATTAAATCTTGGAAAACTGTACTGAAATCCATCCATATTTAAGAAATTAACTAATTTTAATTCTGCTACAGTGATAGATTCCTCAAACAACTTCAACTTTTACAGATTGAATTAGGTTAAGGTCAGAGAGCATTATTCTCAATTTCCAGCTTCATATGACCTTTAGTATTGTGCGCCAAAGAAGGATTGATGGTTGGGGAATGTGAAATTCTTCAAATAAGACTATCGTGAAGGAGGGAAAATTCCTTCAAAAAGGCATTAGAAATAAGGCAGAGATTGTGTTTTAGAGAACGAAAATAATGAACACACAAGAACGATAAACGTGTATCACAAGATAAGGGTATTTGGATAAATAAGACAAGTGATATTTTACTCTGCTTGGATAAATAGTAATCATAAAAGCTAACCGTTCCTTTTTCAGAGATTAGTGTTATAAAATCCTAACAGCTTGTAACGTGAACATATTGCTGAGAGTGCTTCTCAGTATGCCACGAGATCTTATACACTTATTACACAGAGAAAACTTTGTAGAATAGAAATGTTTTTCTTTGTTGCCCATTGCATCCATCAAAGGGTTACAATTATTCGAATTTAAATAGAAAACAGAACACTTATGGTTCTTTTTGAGAAATCGACTTTTTCTATGGCTTTTTAATCGCTGTCAAAATCACGAAGGTTTAATTAGAATCCAGTTGATAATCTATAAAATGTCATTTAATTTAGTCTTGGGAGTACTATGAAAAAGCTACTGGACCGATGTCAGCTTTTCGTCATCCACAATTATCTAGATAACTGTTAAAAGCACTTTATATGCACTTTCGGTGCAGAAATTCCGCTAGGACGTTGGTTCAGCAAAAGTTGGGATTTTAGTTCAATGAGAAAATTGATTGGGGGATATTTAAATTCTAGAGATTCTAATTTATCAAAAATTAGTTATCACAGAGATTGACACCTTGAATGAAAGGGGAAAATGAGGTGAGTTAGTAAGAGAATTATTTCTTCTCTGTCCGTCTTTCCATCAAAAAATGTCTTTTACTATATTTCGGAAATTATAAAGTGATTCAAATTCTATTCAAAGAGAATAAAATCGATTTTTCTCAGGTCTCATGACAATTGGGATTCGTTATGCAGTTAGAATGATCGGCAAAAAGATGATTGATTTTACGTCATTTTTGCGAAGAAAATCCAAAAATGAGAGCATATTTTTATCAGAAACCAGAATCAAGAGAAACTGACTTGAAACACACTGTTATCAATTCCAACAAAATAACCTAAAATGATAAGTTTATTTAGGAGGTTTTCTAAAAAGTATTCAAGTTGCATTTCCCAATCTCTACATAATTATAGCAAGGGCTTCACGATGCAAAATTGTATTTATTTTATACCTCAGCTTACAGAGTATTCTCAATATTCCGTGCATGATTATAATGATAATTATCAATGGAACGGTAAAAGAGTTCTAATGTTTTTGTTACCCAAAATATGCGCAAAATAAGAATACTCAATAAATCAGTAAGTTTTAATATAGGTTCATTCATTAAGCTTAATTCCTAATTCATTAAATATATTCAATTTTGAGTTGCCTATAATTGTCAAAATTCTCTTGGATCCATAATTTATTCGATATGATCATCTGAAAGTATTTTCACGAGTTTATATACTTGTACTACACCGAAACCCGAAAAATGATCATTTAAGTCATTTATCTATTATTTTTCAAGTATTAATAATTTTAAAAACTAGATTTCTGACTAGAATGAAAAAATATTGGCCTTCTATGCAATTTTTCTTAAAATCTGAGTTGCATATCAAAGCCTAACTCTCAGGAGGGTGAGAAATAGTTTACCAAGTGGATCAAACCCATCCTCTATATGAAGTCATAAATAGGGATTTGGGGAAAGGTTCTCTACGCCACTTCTCCATCCAATGATCAAAATAATTGACAATCAACAAATACGAAAAATGAAAATTTTGCGCCTTTAAAATAAATGTTTTTGCAAATGAACATAAGCTGGTTGATAGTCAGAAGAAAGTGAAATCAAAAGATTTTATTGAAACTTCAATCTATCACATTAATCTATGTACATTTCTTATCGATTTTCCATTTCCACCTCTCCTATTCTTGAGTATAGAATTACGTGGAAATAGTATTTTTTACTTTCGTGGGAAGCTATTCATTTCCAATCATAGATCCTTGGATATCCTTTCGTGGAAGAGAGAGAATCAAATTTTTTTTTCAGGGACATTTGGAAGTACTCGAGTTTATGTCATTTGATAAATATTGGGCAGAAAGTGCAGTTAATGTTCATGGTAAATTCGCGTCCTAGTACTAGTTGTTTGCTAACAGTTTTTTCGTTTAATTATTAAAACCCATTTGAAAGACTTTTGGATAGGTAGGGGTCACTAATACAGTGTCCGTTTGTACTCTCTACTTTGATTATGTAAATGTTGGAAAGTATCATTTTCTTCAGTAAAATGAATATTTTAAATGAATGAAAAGAGCCTAGATAAGATCATCGTCGTTGGAATTGCTTCTATGCTGCGGCGGAGTGAATGAGTCATGCGACTCGGCCTGGTGATTACGAGAGTAATTCACATTTGAATCATCATTTCCATAGTTCTTACACAACATCGTCAATAAATCAATTGGCAGTGGGAAGATTATGGTTGAGTTTTTCTCATCGGATATACTGCTCAGGGTTTGAAGGTATCTGTAAAGAGAATAGATTACGATTAGATCATCTTCTGAGTTACTTTGATTTATTGAAATGTTAAGCCTCATAGATCAAACTCAATTTGCTTATAACCTATAAGATATTAGGGATATTGAATTTCTAGGTAAAGACTCTACACTCATTCCACTTTTACAACACTTGATGAACACTCTTCTCGTTATTCTAGATTAGTCTACAAGGAAGAAAAAAAAGCATAAAAATCTAGTTAATAAATTACTTTTTGCTCTTAATAGAAGGACAAGTTAATTTCATCTGATAGAGTCATACTCTTTTAGTGTCATCAGGAAAGAGATTAGCAATTCACTTTGCCTGCCTAGAGTGGATAGGGGATAACAAAAGACAAGGAAATGTTCATCAACAATATTACTCTAGCGTTGTTTGAAAAAAAAAGACTTTTAGCGTAAAGGAAGTGAGTCAATGCTATTTGGAGTTATTATTTCATCAATGAAAAGCGAATCAAGCGTTATTAATAAACAAAACTCTAGAGCAGTTTCGAGCATACAATACTACGCGCATTACGATGCTTGATTTGATGTTAATCTTGGTCATTCAGATTTCTGGTCAGATAAGTCTAAGCCAATTAGGTCTAAATATAGATTCCAACAGGAGGATACATTTCTATATTTAACCTCGGGAAATATAGTGTGCACAATAGGCAAGTTTCTTCTACCATCATTGAAGATGGAATTGAGGGACTCTCAATCGACGTTGTTGAGTCCTGTAGAGTAGATGGTGTATGCTGGATGAACTTGAGAGAGTTGGGTGGACGATACATGTTTAGTACGAGAACGAGGGATGCGAATGCTGCTTTTCGACTTTTCAAAGACAGCTGATGAAGGGAATTATCCAACCAATCCCGAAACGTCACAACCCCCAATTGATACAATTATTACTATTCCGTCGATTGGTTTCCATCTTCAATGATGTGCAAAGAAACTACATTGCAGTACAATGAAAACAGAGAATTACCTGGGATGATTTTTTACGGTGGGAAAAAAATACAGAAGAGTGCATAAATTCACATTACATCTTGAATATTATTTTCCTCTATTGCTGAGTACTTATACATATTGAGGGATATGAACTTTAGAGAAATTTCTAACACGATAAAAAGAAGAAAGGGATTAAATTTTTATCCTGTATGGAAGGGTAGATCTACAGGAATTTTCTTTTTTCATTTTGTATAATCAGTTATCGAGGGGACTGTTAGTTAAAGAAAAAAGTGACTCTTAGCGTAGTGGATGGAAATAATTCTCATGAGAAAATAAGGTCAATTATGTTTATCATTTGGATAAATGATTCCCCAACATTCAATGTTCAGGCGTTCGCTATCTTTTGAGGGGGATGAATTCAGAGGGAAAAGTTTCAAGAAGGGAAACACGATGAGTCAAAGGTGAATTTCAATTTCCATTTTTCGACGGAATAAATATCAGGTGAGTAGGAGGGAGATTGAATCAGAGATTAGACTCACCTTAGCTGAAGAGCAATGGGACATTCACCAATCTCTATTGCGGCAGCCTTCAAGGCGACAGATGCTCTCTGCTCACCTTCTGCAGCAATAACCTAGAGTGAAAATAATTTTTAATTGAATATAGAAGAAAGGAGATTAATTGAGGCGTTAGTAACCATAGGGGAGAATAGGTCTTGATAAATGAAGATTAAGGGAACAAAAAATTAGTTCCGAATGAAATGTATATTTTTGGTTCAAGACCCAAATCGTTCCCTTTTCAAGGTCAAGTTTAAGTCTAAATTCTTCAATCATGATTATTATTTGGTTAATAACATGTTTATGCTCTCGTTCGAAATGATCAATCCACAACTTGTACAATGTACATAGAGAGAAGATTATTGTGATTGATAAAAGTATACTTGCTGATGGAAGAATAGTTTATGATGAGCTAAAAATATTACTTAAATAAAGCATTATTTGTTCGTGCTCTAGTAATGACTCATTAGCGTGTACATGGGTGTGGGATTTATCGTTGAAAATAAAAAGAGTTAATTCTTATTTAGCCTTGATTTTACCAAAAATTAAATGAAGGTTTCTAGTTGAGTTCAGCTTCAAGCGCATATTTTATGCAAGAATTGAGCAATTTTTTTGCAAAATAAAGGTGCCCAGGAAAGGTGGACCGGATTTGTAATGAAAAGAAAGATAATTAAAGATACCAGGTTTTATCAACCCTTGCAAGTCCATAGTTGTACTTATTCGACTAATTCACCTGAATAGAAAAGTATTTTCATAAAAATGCATTCTTTTTTTCACACAAAATCCTAAAAGAAGCAAGAGGGATTTTGTACTAATTCCCAGGATATAAGAGAAACGTTTGACCTAAAATGTGTAATTCAAAAGAAATATTCCCTAATCGATCTCCAATCAAGGATTAATGAATTGAGAAATTCTTGAAAATAAAATAACTTTTTTACTCTCTGAGAAACAATGCTCAAGGGATAGTGAAACTTTGTTGATTTTTACTCTCAAAGCTGAGGTCAGAAGATGAGTATTACATAATGATACATTATTCTCTACATCTTTAGAAGGGAAGGGGATGAGGTTTGCTACGGTGAATTTTGAAAAGAATGCGGAGAGAGAGCATTGTTGAAATCACACAAGAGTCAGATGTTATGCAATCACTTGGGATGTACGCAATTGTGCATGCTACTCAATCTGTGTTTATTAAAATTATTATCTGATATCTCTTGAGGTATAATCAATAGTCGAGGATAAATACTCAATTTGGTTCATTATTACATTTGAGTTACCGATATGCTAGGCCAGCTAGTTTCATAGCCGAGTCTACCTCTCTTCCGGTTCACACGACGGGTTATAATGGGGCTATTTACAAAGTAAACTCATTTCGAGGAGGGAGGATACCGGAATCGAAACCACGCTATATGAGAAATCATAGGACTTCTAGACCATCGAAAAATGCGATAATTGATTCTAGCAAATACCTCATGTCTAATCTCAAGGTAGTGTTGGACGGGTTTTCATATTTTCTACTGAAATAGGTTTTTAGAAAAAAGAATAAACGTTTGGTTTAAATGGAGTTAAGGTGAAAGAGACAAAAAGCTATCTTTATTAGATCTACATTTAAGGGTCAATCGAACAGATAGCAGTAACTCTCTTAGTAAATGTGAGTGAGGTAACTGGATAAGGTACACATATTATTACAGAGTCTGTTAGAAAAGATAGAATACAAGTAGATAAGAAACGTGATTGAAAGTTATCTTTAATGAGATTTAGATGAAAATTTATAACTATTTCTATTCACGTCTTCTCACGAAAAGAAATCAAGGGGAAAGAGTTACTTTCCATGCATAAATATGACGTTTGTATTAATGGTTGAATGTGGAAATAGAGTGCTACTTTTATAGAAAATGTATGAATTCTGTGTGTGAAAAAGGATTCCTTGTAAGTTTAACCCTCCCTCTTCTAGAGATCTCTCAAATGTACTATGATGCCTCACAATCATGTGTAAACATGATAATCCTTATTCAATTAAGAAATCGATATTGTAAACTCTGTTTTTCACATTTCCAGATATCTGTCATTCAGCTGTATTCTTGTTTGTTTTCTCTTGCTACTCTATTGCCAAGGGCAAATGGAATATTACATCAGGAAAATTATTACAAGAAAGAAAAAAAGGAGAGATCTTCAATAAGAGCAATTGTGTAATAGGGGGGGGGGTAGAGTGTACTAGTGGCAATTCTATTGAAGTATACTTATATGTGAGAGGGTGAGTGATTTTTAAGTTATTTTACTCTCCCCCCTCTATCCAATCTGCCTTTCTCTCAAATTCTATTCTTCCAACATTGAGGAGGTGAGTTTAATTTCTTCTCAAGTCATTGTACCAGTCTTTGGTGAAAAAAAGTATTTGATTTAGCGAATTTTGACATTTGTCTTTTGATGGTTACGTTTTAGAAGGAATAGATTCAAAACTGGGAATATTTTTAGTTGACATGGTCCAACTCATATTAATTAGAAGAATGTCTGTCAGCTAACCCTTCATATAAAACTGATTAGGTTATAGATCAATAAGCCAAAAAACTGGGGGAAATATTCCTCCTGCTGTATTTAAATTGAGGGAAATAACACTCAAATCGATCAGATATTTCAAAAGATGAATTATTTCTAGATTTTCAAGAAAATTCAAAAAGTTGGAATTTCTACCTACTACCAAGTATATCAGGACAGGTGATTTTTTTGAATAGAAGTTTTGTCTGGTTAATGATGAAATTCACTTTTTCTGTTGTTGCTTTATCTAAAATAGTGTTACATTTGAAAAAATTCTTGTTGCCCAAATTTCCAACGGATGGTTGCACCTTAAATATCCAGAATAATTTAACCAAATCTTCTATCCAAATATATATAGGCTGGAGGGAGGAATAAACACAGAATTTAGTTATTTCAGGCTTGAATAAAAAGATGGTATACCTATTAAAGTGTAAATCATTCCTCAGGAGCAAGTAGACAGATTTAAATAGAAAATGGAAGCAAACGAAATGCATTTCGACAAAAAGTACCAACAATTGAAATGTGTGCAAGACTAAGTTGATGCAAGCAAAGTGTCTTGGGGTGGGGAGAAAGTTGAAATGCTTCCCAAAAGGAAAGTGGAATATTCGGGGAGAGGTAGGAAAAATGACACTCGGAGAGATGTCCAGAGAGTGGATTACGTGAGACACTCAGAGGATACATTTTCTTGTAATTTCGATCAGTATTAAATTACAATCACAAGATGTACCACTGGGCAATTTTCTTTGGGATTAACGGAATGTCTACTTAGAACCAATAAGTACTACTAAAGTGCATATCTACTTGAGCATAGCTATGAAAAGGGTTCATAATGTGTGACTTTTTTGAATACTCTTGTACAAACTAAGCTTATTTCTTCAATATGAATACTTTGAAAGGGAGATAAAAATTCATAAAAGAGAATATGGCTGGCAAGATTGTAAATTTAAATAAAATTTTGTAATAATACTTTATGAGGATTTAAATTTTTAATGGAAAAGAAAGGATAGAGGGGTAAAATCAATAAGAGGAAATTGATTATGCTGTGCAAAAGAATAGCGTAGGATTTATCAATGGTATGGTATACGATTCCTTCCACCCCCCCCCCTTTATGATAGATGTTTGAAAGGAAAACGCTTTTACGGTAGTCAAAATGCCAAGTGAACTAACCTTGGCTTTGGCTTCTCGGGTCGCTTCAGCCTCTGCAGCCATGGCCCTCTGGAGTTGAATGGGCAATCGGACATCTTTGATGTCGACTCTCTCCACCTTGACTCCCCAGGTTTCAGTGGCCTGGTCTAGACAGTCCTGCATGAGATGGGCGATTTGCTCTCTCGCTGTCAATAGCTGGTACAAATCCACAGTACCGAGAACATTCCTGAGGGTGGTCTGTGCTAGAAGGCGAGTGGACCGATTGGCGTCCTCAACGTTGACGACAGACATGACCGGGTCGAATATCCGGTAATAGACGACGGCGTCTACAGCGACTGTCACCGAGTCCTTAGTGAGGACCTCTTGTGTTGGTACGTTGAAGGTGAAGGTCCTCAGGTCGATTGTCTTCACAGAGTCTAGGCAGGGAAGAATGAATACGAGGCCAGGACCTTTGGGAATCTCCGACATGAGACGACCTAGGCGGAATACTACGGCCCTTTCGTATTGTGCAATGACTTTAAGGCAAGTGAATAGGGAGAACGGAAATGTTATCAGGGCAGCCAAGTAGGCGAGCATCTTCATGGCCGCTTCACAACCAAACATTCCCTTATTTCCCTGGCGATAGATTGCATTCTTTCCTAGACGCTCTGGAACGAGTGAAAATCCCCGGTTGAGATTCGGCAGATTTGGCTTCTCATCGTTTAACTGCTTTCCAGATTCGGAAGCAAAGCTGACAGATGGCATTTTAATAAAGTGTCTTTATTTCTCTTTGTACTTGAGCTTGTTTAAATGCGTTGACAAGAGGGTGAATAATATTCCATTGCCAAGAAGATGACTCGAAGATGATGATTTAGTCCTTGTAATTTCACTTTCAACAATGGGATAAAACTAATATAACTAGTAGATGAAGAAAAGTAAACAAACTGATATCCCAAATATATCAACTAATAAAACAGAATCCTGAGGGAAGAGAAAAGCAATGATTCTATTGGCTGAACAATCATTCGACTGGCATTCTACTTGTAATACGCTGTGTGCGTGAAGAAATTCATTCCACAAAGCTCTCAGTTCATTGGTTAGATGATTATTATAAATTTTATTCACGAATTATTATTATAATTGATACAAATGTATAAAAACAGAATATGATTGATTTTATTTCCCTTCTAGCAAAGAAATTATCACTAGTCACTCATTGAGGCAGTGTTAGGTAACTTGAATAAATTCATGTATTTTAGCTTGTTATTTTTTATTGCCCTAATATGATTAGAGCAGGTTAAAAAGCACCATATAAAAACTTTTTATTAAAAAGGATATGGTTCAAATATATATTTTTTTATAATAGAACTTATATGAATTCATAAGATAGAAATACTAGAAAAAACAGAGCCTTCTTGAATAATTAAGTCAAGAATAATATTTAGTGTACGTAGAACTTTTAATGGGCCTATTTGTAGACGTTTTTTTAAATAAAATATTATACTCACCAAATTTGTGCCTTCAAACATGGATTTTAGGTATAGTCGATTGAAGCGAGGTCTGCAAGAATTAGAATGAATAAGAAAAGTGAATAAATGCACAATCAAAAATATAGGTATTGGTTTAATCTACTCCTTTGATTAAATAAAAGGTAAAGCTCAACTTGAGATTCTTAACAAAGAGTTATATTCACGTTTTATACAAAAGAAGACTTGCCTAGAATGAGGTAAATTGATAAAAACATTGAATGAATAATTCCGTTTAATAATGCGAACTGCTATAGAGTGAGGAATTCTTAAAGAAAGCTACGTCGTTTGGTGATATTAAATTTGTAATTAGTTATTTTACATACGTAGATTGAAACAAACAAAATTCGATTTCCCTAATAAAGCGTGTTTTAATAAATACAAATTATGGCATTTTTCCAATGCAACACTAAGAGTTAGGAATTCTATTTTCCAATGTAATCATATTTGGAATGTCTAGTCATGAATCAAACCATGAAGAATGGAGAGAATGTGCTGAGTGGCTCAATGAATTCCGTGTCCTACCCGGTGATCATGTCACATTGAGTGATAAAGGCAATGCAATCAATTTACTACAGACCCTTCAAGATGGTGTAATATTGTGTAACCTCTGTGTCAACATCTCTGGAGGTGAAATTGATCTTAAATCTCAAAACGACTTTAATCCTGACCCACAGAACTCTCAATTCCTTTGTTGTCACAATATAAAACTCTTTCTGGATTTGTGTGAAAATTATTTTAAGGTGAGTTCTTTAGTGATTTTCAAAGTAAGAAAGCTCATCAGAGACTAGTTTCCTCTTTCACTTCCAATAATCTTGAAAGATGAAGACATTTACCATGGTTCCTAATGAAGAACATTGAAGATGTTCTGGTTTCTTCTTTTTCAGATTATTCTGGCACATCTTTTGATAGACAACGAAATAAATTAAATTTTTTCTGAATTCACAGCGATCTTTAGTATAAATCTTGGAGTTCTTTGCTCTAAACATATATTTTTTTCATGAATTTTTATCAAAAATATAGTTTAAAAATCAAAAATTCGACTGTAAACTTGATTGTAAACACCCAAATGTTTTAGATTGACAAGTCTCATCTCTTCAACGTCAATGACTTGTATCAAGCAAATAACTTTGGAAAAGTAATTTCCCTATTGTCCCAACTATCCAGCCATGAGATGGCTACAAGCCGTCAGATCCAACCTTTCAGTATTAAGGGACGCAGTTGTCGTAATCCAGACTCGAAATCTCTCAAGGAAAATAACAATCTCACCATTTGCACCCTGGAGGATACTATTTACGACACTGTCTTGTATCAGGGGCATTCGAAAAAGTCTATTATTGTCAGTCAGTCCACTACAACGCCTAGAGATTACTGTATTAAGGAAATTGTGGATACTGAGAAGAACTATGTGGACTTGTTAAATATGCTCCTGGAGAAATATAAGAAGCCGTTGAAAAAGTGTCTTTCCGAACAAGAATTAGATGAGATTTTCAAGCATATCGATGTGAGTTTTGTCATTTTTTTATTTTAAGGGATTAGAAACGGAAGTTTTCAAGCCCATGGGAGGGCAAATGTTTGCTATTATGACAAAATTGCATAGATTTACTGACCATTGAGAAGCGTAGTTTTAAAATGAATCCGTTTTTCTCATTCAAAACGAAATGACAACTCTGAGAAATTAGGAACAAAAGTATTTGTAAAATGTCTACTTAACTTGCTTTATTGACACTTGATTCTTTATTATTAATGAAAAATACTTTTGCTGATTTGCTAATTTAGTTTCTTATAAACATGAGTTAATTTTAGCCAGAATCAATAAATCCTTATTCTAACATTCGTTTTTAGTAGGGCAGTTGCAATTTTTTCTAATTTTTATATGCAACACAACGAAGCGTTCTAAATATCATTGTTCGCATATCAGCTCTTGTTCAAATTTCTTTTGCTATTTCTCCTCTTCTCCTAATTTTATTTTAGCAATTAGCTGTTTTTTCTGCTTGAAAAACAATCATTTTTTTGTGTTATCTGATAGAAAGATTATGTCTTGATTAATGATATGAATTAGTTATGTACAATCATTTCAATATGAATCTTTATTCGTATTTTAATGGTTATTTTAACAAGTAAAGTACTACTCATAAGTAGATATTCAATTTTAGGTTTAAAGAGTTGATACACCACATCCGAAATTTGAATTAGCAAACATTTACCTTGAAAAACGGTTAAATTTACGATAAAAATTGATTCTCTCATGTCTGCTGTGTCAAGTATAAACTAGGAAACCCATGGGGAGGCAAAAAAGAAGTTTAAACTGCGTTATTAATCTCATGTGTGTGTGTGAGTGAATGTGATCTTAACGAGAGTGTTGTTCCCCCCCCCTAATACATAATCTCTTTGTAGAACACGCGATCCTTCTAAAGAAGGGTTTAAGCTTAGAGGACAGAGTTGGGGATTAATATACTTACTCTCTGAGATGTTAGAAAAGATGTGTATGAATATATCTCTGAAATCCTCAAGAAAAGGAAATCTTTTTCCTTATTCAGACATGAAAGCAATGCACTGTGTAGGAAATAGCCGTACGTGTTCAAAAAGGATCCTCTTAAATTATGTAGGTACAGCGGTTTATTCGTAATTTTTGTGGCCAAAAAAACCGTGGATCTTTTTCGAAGATAGATTTTCGTTTTATCAACTTTTAAGCTTCTCATGTATTTATCGTGGTTGAATAAAAAGGTTTCATTTTCTCCTTGTAGAAGCTGTATTATATCCACCGTGAACTCTATCGAAACCTCCTACTCGCGACGCAGCCCGAGTCAGCGCCATTCACCTTGAGCCATGTGTTCATCAAAATTCGTGACAGCCTTCTAATATACGGGGAATACTCCGGTCATTTAATGAGGGCAAAGTCTCTTGTACGGGACATTGTCAACAATGATGAGGAGAAGCGACGAAAGATTGATGTAAGTTTAAGGAAATACCTCGCCAAATACTTTTGAGTGATATGCCAGTCTTGAGCAAAGCCATCTCTGGTCGAAAAGTAGCCAAATGAAAAGTCTTTAGAATCATTACTTACTCTCTACTAACCCTCCTTTCTTTCAGCAATGCCGAGAGAACGCTGATGACAAGTGTAAATTCGAATTGGTCGAATTACTCACAGTTCCAATGCAGAGAGTGCTCAAATATCATCTCCTCCTAGAGGTGAGTTTTCCTCTAAATCTAATGTTTTGTCAGATTTTTTCAGTCCCAAAACGTCTTGTCAAACAGAGTTATTGACCAATAGAAACAGAGTATGAATTGGCATCATTTCAAAAGCTTGTTGAGTCTATAGTCAATGGTCCTTTTCATCTGAGATTACATTATTAATCTCGTATTTTCATGAATACAGCAATTATGCAAATTAACCCCGAAAGACGATCAGGACAAGAGTAACCTCTTAGAAGCCCATTCCGCTATGAAGGATCTCGCAGATTTCACCAACGAAGTGAAACGAGACCTCGACATGATTAATTCCATAAATCGAATTCAAGAATGGTAACTTCCCACATGAAATGAATAGGTTGAATCATTTAATAATTTTTTATTTCCTCTTTTAGCCTTGAAGATTTGTACTTTGTAAGTTGGAAAAATATTTTTATTGTGATAAAAAAACCTAACCCCTACGCTCTCAATTAAAGCCTGCTAATAAAAGCCTCCGGAGTTATGGACGCCTTCAGATGGATGGGGAGCTGAGAATTAGCGTTGAGGGAGATAGTAAAATAAGAATAAGGTAATTTTATTACATTCTCTCTCTCACTCTCTGACGAAATTAAATCCTTACTCCCATTTCTCTAGATATGTATTCCTGTTTGATCGCATGTTCCTGATCTGCAAACAAAAAGTGAGTCGATGGAGGCGTGTTGCGAAATAAAGAAAGACTCACGTTTGTCATGTGTAGAGCTACGCAGAATTCATCAGCGAATGGGCAGAAAAGTCAATTTCTAAAATACTTTTCTCAAAAACTAGAATTTTAATATTTTTTTGTTCTTGTGGGTTCCTTAATAATAATAATCTTTTACACTCTCATATAATACTGACATGCTAGAAGTCTTTTCGCAAAGTAAGATGAAAGGCTTCTCAACGTGTGGATATAGTTGGAATTGATTTGCATGAACGTATTATTATTTCAAATAAATTCAGAAATATTTATTCATCTACGATTCTAGATGAAGTGAAAGATTAGCAAGATATTTTCAACTGTTTATTAATCAAGCCCTGGTCGATCCTAACGACTCAAGTCTTTAATTTTGATCAATTCAGTGTACAATTTAAGAATAATCTCGAATCTCCGATTTTGGAACTCTGACCCTCTTTTCCAAGTAACTATTGATTATTTCTAGGGTCCAAACTACACATTTATGAAGGCCTATTTTGTCGCCACTTCCCCGTCAGAAATCATTGACGCTCCCGTGAAAAAGAACAACAAGGTGAGTTGGAAATCTACAGTATGAAAAGAATCCCTCACCCAGCGTTCTCTCTTATCCAGCAGTGGACCTTTGGCTTTCGTATGAAGTTGCTGACTGAGAAGGACAACGGCGTTGTCAGCTTTTACGCCAAGTCGGAAGACGTCCGCGAGGGCTGGCTCAAGGCGATCAACATTGCCAAGTATATTTCCTTATTTCTTTAGAATTACTAAAATTGATTTTTGCCTTGTTTTTTCAAATGAAAATGTTTTCTTTTACTCAAGATAAAAATCCTATCAGCAGGGCAACCCAAATGCACATTTTTCATATTCTGTTTTTCGGTTATATTTTTAACTAGAAATCGTTGACTAACTCAATAAAGCATACTGCATTCAAGTTAGATGAAGCATATTAATTATATAATGATTGATCTGGTTTCTTTCGTCAGAACCTTTTTCTTGGTTGAATTTTCTAGTTCTGTTCTCATCTTGATAATACCTTTGAATACATGTTTAATCAAGTTTAACAAATAACTTCTCTTCATAGGACGAACATTTGCCCGCCCGGCGCTAGAGATAACAATTACTTCTTTGAGCTTTTCGACTTTCCGGATTATGCCTATTGTTCAATCTGCAAGAAGATCCTGAAAGGTTCCTTCTTTCAAGGATATCGGTGCAAATGTGAGTATTGCGAATCAGGTCTCGAAGTTTTTGATAAGCAAAGAACCTCAAGCTATCAGTTCTTTCATTTCATGCACAGAATATTGACAGGTCTCTCTCAAACTCTAATGAAAGCTACCGTTCTCAAAAATGCAAAATCGCATGTTTTCCAGGTTTCCGACACACAACACTTTAAATCCTTGAGCCCACCTTAGAAAGAACCCTTTCTTTTTAACTGTAATACTATTTTTATTTAAATTAAAGTCTTTAAACAAAAACAATTAATGTTCTTTACAAATAGTATTTTGGCCTAAATCAGAATTCCTTACAAATTTCACACAGATTGTAAACACTTCCCGAAAAGTCACCTTTCAAATTATGACATGAAATTAGAAGGAAAAATCCTATTATTTTCAAAAATGATGAAAATATCACTTCAGGTATCAAAAACCACAAAAATCAAGTGACTATTTATATAGAGGCATGTTCTATCTATCTAACCATGTAATTAATTTTCATTAAGCATGTGTAGATGCAGAGTAATGAAGCTTAAAACTTCCGTGGACCCTCTGTGGGTTCATGAGGTTTATAACGATTCTTTACCTTCATCTACTAAAGGGTACTACTTGAGTAGGATAACCTATCTAAATGCCCGTTATCTTAGATTTTCTTAAAACTAGAGAGGTTCCGAAAATCTTTTGTCCCACATGAATCAGGAGACATGAAAGGTGCACGGAACTTCCTTCTTAACGAATAACCCTAGTGCTCCACTTCTTAGATATTCAGAAATTGAGTTGCTTTTCCATCAGAATTAATCTCTTTTCTCAGTATCTGGCATAATAGCACACAGAGAGTGTCTTTCAAATAACGAACTCAAGCCGTTAAACACCCCGCTCGCCCTCCATCCGAGCGCCATGTCCACAAACCATCAGAACCACCTATCAGCCAACTCAATGTTGAGTCTCAACCAAATATTCCCAGCACACCAACAGTCCTTTGCGAAGAGCAACGTTGCAAATAATTGTCAGATGTTGAACAACTACATCCTGCCCTCTGGCAACTCCATACAACAGATTAGCGAATCGGTTACGCCAACAAATAACGTTTGCAACAACAACTCATCGTCAGGCTATAGTTCCAATCAGATTTCACGAAATATATCCAACGTCAGCTCAAATGCTGGTGATAATTGTGAGATTATTGTTTAGGATTCAAGATAGATCTTCTCAGAGTAAAAATTTCAAAAATCCAACCTTTGTAATTGTGAGGTTAAATAAGCAGTGTCCTTACAATCACTATTTATTGCCATGAGAGAGTTAGGCAGGATTGTTTACTTATAAGTAGGATTACCTTGAAAGACATTATTTCATAATAATTGCCTTTTTAACCCTCCTAGCCCCAAGCATAGCACAACTTTACATTTTGAGAAAAGATTTCTCCTTTAAAAGTTACGAAAAAATCTTACAACTCAAATTCTTTGGAAATCTGAGTTACCAGATCAAATATTTTAAACTTGTCATATATTTCGATGAGCAATCTACACAAGGAAAAAAAATTGATCAATTTCGAATGTGAATTACAAAAGATGTAGCAGTTTCTAGATTTAATAAAATACAAATTTAAGAGAAAAAATTCAAATTATTTATGGCGCGCAAATTTAAAACACCTTTATTTTCGAAACCTAATATTATTGAGGTGCGAAAGGGATGTCATCTGTAAGCCTAAGATTTCCTTAGTTGGTTGCTGGTAGTTCGAATTTTCTTATCCCTCTTTTTGTCGGTGTTATGAGCCTTCTAGTGAGATGTAACAGTAATGCTTCTGTGGCCCTAGGAGGGTTAAATTTTAAATAGGAAAATAAAATGAATTTTATTAGATTATAAACCTCTGGGGAAAAGTTTACACCCAAGTAGTTGTTTTTTATTGGATTGAACTATTGAGATTCGAATATCTGAATATTTCCTCCAAATTTGAAATCTTTATTCATTTTTAATTGGGTACTTGATATTCATCTTTCTAGCCAGATCCTATCTATTTCCTTCGATTATCAATTATTTCCGACATGGTAAGACAGCCAATGTCTAACACTCAAAATGGAGCATCTAATCATTCTAACATAATTCAAATCTAACACTAACTTGCTAACCTATCCAAAGTATAAATCCTGTGTTTTATCACGTTAATCTAACTAAAATGCGTCAAAATCGATATTGCCGCCGTCAACACTCATCTACAATTTCAGTGTATCCAATCCTTATGAAAACACAACATGCTAAAATATTAGATTTTAATGAATACATGTGATTTTTCACATAAAATTTACACCATAACTTTTTGCTGCTTTTTTTCTGATGAGAGAAAAGGTTATTAATTGATTTTTACTCTTCAAATCAATTTCTAATGATAAACCCTTTAATAAACATGAAATTGCTCTTTGTGAAGAGGAAGGATGGTTGAACCACAAAATGCAGTTATTTTAACCGATATCACTCTATCTGCCGAAACTAAAATTGCATAGCACTAATTAAAATACACTTGTTCTGCGATCTTTTGTAATCTTATCATTAAATACACTTTCTAAACGTGTGTACTTTTAATCCTCCCCAATTACTATTAACATGAATAATGAACCTGTTTCCATACCTCCTCGTGGGATTGCTAGAAATAATGAGAAATGAAAAAGTACTGATTTACCCCCTTGCAATCTCTAGAATTTTGGTCAATTGTTACAAATTGTTCTTGGTAACTGATAAGAAATGATACAATTTTGACATTTCATATCTCCAAAAAGTTTACCTTGCGTGCGCTTAACCTTAAAAGCGGAGAAACATGTCATGGACTAAACTTTGGAATCATTATTAATCGAAATCTTATCACTGACTAAAACTGGCTTTTGTCGATCTATTTCGTTTTGAAATGCAAGAAATTGCAATCAATTTACTTCTAAAGGGTACGATTTTAGAAATGGAAGAAAATTGCAGAAAAAAATGTAATTTTAAATCATCAAGAATATTAAAATGTATTTATTATTAAATTTAACCACATTTTTTCTATCATTATCAAAACTGACTACAAATTTACTTATCAACAAACGTCTTCAAGAGATTCTTTTCATATACTGTCAATCTAATCAAAATTCTTGAAATACTTTAATCTTTTCTATAAAAAAATCAAGATTATTATTATTCAAGAATCCATTTCTACTTCCATTTTTCTACTTAAGTTGACGCTCAAGAATTTCGATAATTAAGTCTCATTTGTTTTTGTGTAACCAATAGAAGGTGCTTTTAAGGATTGTTCTTGAAGGACTGAAAGTTGATGCAGATACCCTGTGGTGAGATAATCTTGTTTAAATTTATTCTTTTGATAAAAATGATCACTCTTTCTAACCATGGAAATATAACATTGAAAGGAGAATAGGGCTAGAAAGTCCTAGAGGTCTTAATAAATGTTAGCTACGAATGAAGTCAATTTTAGTCCTAATCATAATTTCAGCTCACTCCAGCTAGCAATTGCATACAGCTAAAATAAAATCACTAGTTTTGTACAACTTTTCCCAAAACTAACGTAAGCTACGTTGCCAATTCTCGTTAAATGAAGACCTTCCTTTTTTCCAGGGACACTTCTAATTTAGAAAATAATCCTTATGGATGAATCATTTTAGATCATTGAATGACTCGTATTCTTGCGTAACCTCATTTATTTTCTTTATATTTCCAGCTAAGAATAAAGTAATCTAAATACACATTTCTTCCTCCACAGGCACATGATATATATTTCTCTCTAATTGTATTTATGTGAAAATAATTAATTTGTTTAAAAACATGTGTGTCTTGTATTTCATAAAGAGTTATTTTTTTTAAGTTTTTTACAACTCTAATTAATTCTCGCTCACACAAAGCTGATTCACAAAAAGTATATCAATGCGTTCTTCCCTCGAATCAGAGTCTTTTTGTTTTTCAACAATTCAACGTTTGCTTAGGAACTTTCACAAAAGTCTCCCACGCCAAAAATATTCATCTTCCGATTGGTAGAAAGGTGATTCTAGCTTCAAAATTCATGATCCGCTCAGAAATACGGAACACTGCACTTTGATTATCATCTAATAGATACAGTCACTTCTCATGCTAAAACACTCTCGTTTTCAAATATAAAACCTTAAAATCCATATTAATCAAATGAATTTAGTTCTTCTTAAAGAGAAAAATCTGGTTATAAACATTGATCCATAATTCTCTCACAACTCGGAGTATATTTGATATTTGATCACTTTCCCTCTACAGAATTGGGAGTCAGCAAATAAGTGAAGACGAAATTCGTATTTTTCAAATCTCTTTTTTTAATATCGTGTTTTTGATAAAAATTCTCATTTGTCCGAATTAAAATTTAAACCTATTCTGTAGATTTTTTGCTGAAAAAAGATTTTTGTTGACCGTGAAATCTCACATTTTTCTTGATTTAAAATCCTCTGGAAGGTTGATAAATGTGCTAATTTCCCACTAATATATTGAAATATGCATTCCGAGTGCTCCACAAAATGTTGTAGAAAATATGCACCTTTAATCTCTCATGTTCATTCAAGCTAGATGTTTAGTTTGAATTATATTCCTTCATTTGAACGCGAGGTATATTTTATTCTTTAAAAACGAATTTTGATGTTCTAAAATGTGTAGTTTCTTATAACTTAGTTTAAAATTGTTCACTGATCAAGTTTTCAAGTAGTTTACAAATATCTAATGTTTAGTATTCTTGTCAGCAGCAAATAATGCATGTTTTTTTATCACCGTGGGAGGCAGTAATTTCGAGAAAAAACTTTTTCGCTTCTATAAAATGTACCTTGTATTATTTCGTGAAGCAACTTGAATACTCAGGTAAACAAATTACAATTTGTATAATGAATCTTTCTCACTGTGAGGTCGCATTATTTTATTACTCAATCCAAGATCTATTTCACAGCATAATCTCTCTCTCTCTCTCTTTCTATCGATTAACAGCGAGCCTAGTTGATGATATTGACCTGGCGAAGGATAAGATGCTGGGCAACAATCGGCCCAGTAGCCTGCTGACAATGACCAATCTTCGTCGGAGGTCCTCAACGAACGATAGCAGCTACAGCGCCACGCCGCCCGGATCCATCGGCAGTCAGACGATCACGAAGCAAGGCGTCACTCCCAATCAGAGTCCCCTGCACAGCAACCATAACTCGGTTAGCGGCAGCAATACTCTCGCTATTGTCGTGAGACAGTTTATCAACTCCACAGTCCCTGAATATCAGCTGACCTTTGGCGAGACTGTCAATATTTTACAAGTCAAACAAAATCAGACTCTAGTGAGTTTGTCTCGGTGAATGAGACAGAATTCTTTCGTGAAATAACCAAGTCACCTGTTGCAAGACAAGTTTTTCATTCTACTTTTTTGGCCCTGGCCGATCGACAAGACCTGTCGATCGACCTCCTTCTACAGTTTTCCAATTCGAATAGAGTGTGAAATTTATATTAATGTCTATATTTTCTGCCCTCTATGGCACATCGAAAGTAGAGGCTTTAATTCCTTTTTAATTTAAATATTCTTAATCAACTCAACGACAACAAAAATAATTATGTTCGAAGAACATGCATTGGATAGCCCTAATGATGACAGCATGTTTGTAAGTTTTGTGAATTTTATATAAAATCTGATAATTTTACTCAAAAATATATTTTTATATTTAAATTCGTACATTAACAATCTAATCTCTAATTTCGTGTTTCAAAAGTAAGAAGAAAAAAAAATTTCTCATTGCTGATGATATGGAATTTTCAGAATCATTGAAAGAAATGTTTTATTCTTCTTACTTTTGAAACACGAAATTAGAGATGAAAATATTTTTTTCGAGTTAGAGTCTCTAAAAAAGAGTTTTAAGTGAAAAGAAAGGTGAATAAAGGTTTAAAATGTGTTTTTCTACTATAA